>RJWJ010035981.1:0-16342 GCA_004363605.1 Indri indri
GGGGTCTACCTCAAATTTTAACAGTATCACTCCAGCTGCTGGCTTGAAAATAGAGTTCAGAGGATCAAGGTAGACCAATGAAAAAGCTATGGCAATAGCAGGTTGGCAAGATAGTGACTGCCACTTGGACCAGGGTGGGGGCAGTGCTGCTGGAATTTGTGGCATGATTACATTATTATATGGGCGGGGGGAGAGAGAGAGAGACAGAGAGAGAGAGAGAGAGAGAGAGAGAGAGAGAGAGAGAGAGAGAGAGAAAGGAGTCAAAGATGACACCAAGTTTTGGGTCTGAGCTATTGGAAAAACAGAGTTTCCACTTATTGAGAGGAAGAAGAAAGCAAGCTGTTGAACTCCTTGGTGTTTGCTTCTTGCCCTTGGTCTCATCCCTTGATCTGTTGCAGTTCATGCAGAGAAATAATCCTTCATTCCACTCCGTCTCTCCATTTCCCAGCCATTTGGACTTTTGAAAAACCTGAAGCCCCTGGTATTATAAAGCCTTATAACTCCGAACACGGACAACCCAGTAAGTTTCATATTTTATCAACATGATTATTTTACAACTTTACAAATAGAATAAAGGCATGCATATTTGCATGTCTCTGTAGTTGTTTAAGTATCTTAATGTCTTCAAGTGACAACCATCAAATGCATCCCTTAGAATTTCTCTTCACCCCTGGCAGGAGGCATTTTGGGTGCTGGACTCATGATGTGGATGATTTTAACTGCACCATTGTTTCCATCCTGGACACTTGTTTATTTTAGGCCTTGTGACAGATGAGCTCACCCAGACCTTAAAATGCAGAATTTAAGGTTGTGTCAGACTATAATTTTATGCTAACTTTGTTTATTCCCCTCTCCAATTACTGAAGTTACCACCCTAAACCTCTGGAAAATAACTGGAGACAATGTTTGTCTGGTAGCAAATTAGAAGCTGACGTCCCAGTTCTGCCTGAGTGTGACTATGTGTATGCAATTTAATTATATCAAAACTGCGCATTATGATGTCTAAACTAACTTTCCTTTATTCTCCGAGATTTGTTTTATGTTTGGGAAAAGCAAGAGAAAGAGGCAAATGTCTTCTAAAGTGGAAAATTTCAACCCCAAACTACAGAGACAGAATGCACATCCATGATATTTACATACAGCATAATCATTTTTCTCGTCCTACCGAGAGAGATGAGAGAAGGAGGAAGGGAAGGGCCAACCCACTGCCTTTACTTGGGTTACAGGAGTGAATGCTCCGAGGCCTCTATCTTTGGGCAACGCAATAAACCATGATTATGACTGTGGCTGGGAAACCATTTTAGATGTGGAATAAGGTGAGAGAGAGGACCGAGAACGTCTGCTTCACGGACTCTGCGGGTGTTATTTGCAGCATCTGTAAATCAGGAATCCTTGATAAACAGAACAAAGTGGTCCATTTTCACAGGGGCTCTGCTGGCACAATGGTACCAAGGGCTTAGTTTGGAAACAAAGTCATTAAAAATAACTACGTATAGAGAACTCGGTCATAAATAATGTGCCACGAAGGATCCTGAGAACTCCGAGGCAGATTACTTCGCTGTATCTGAAGACCTGCTCAGGCTGCCTGGCCCTGGGCATGGCGAGTCCTCCCGGGACTCCTCCCGTTCCCTCCTGCGCTTTCTCTTCCTTGCTCCTTCTGGCCTCCCTTCCTCCCCTCCCCGACTATTCCCTCCCCAAAGCTGGCGGGTTGTCAGTCACTGAGGCAGTCAGCTGCCGAAGACAGAAGGAAAGCAAGAAAACAAAAGATAAAACATTCCTAAGGCCCCTTTGCCTTTGCACTTGGGCCCCTCTTTGGGATACAGCCTTTCCGTGTTTTCCTTCCCTCCCATGCACGCTGTCTTTAAAACTTAGTTCTTGCCAGATTTCACCAGAAGAGTAATGAAGAGAGCAAACCCACTCCCACAAGCCCATGTTACAACGGCACTAATCCATTCAGGATGGCAGAGGCCTCATGAGGTACACCTCCCAAAGGCCGCCGCCCAACACTATTGCATTGGGGGTTAAGTTTCCAACACATGAATTTTGGGGGAAATATTCAGACTGTAGTAATACCCAATGCAACAGTATTAAGAAATGATGCCCATCAATTCATGAATGGATTAACAAAATGTGGTATAGGTACACCATAGAATACTGCTCAGCCATGAAGAAGGATGACTTAATGCCTTTTGCAACAATTTGGATAGCACTGGAGACCATTATCCTGAGTGAATATCTAAAGAATGGAAAAAAAAAAAAACCCACCAAATGTACTCACTATTAAATTGAAACTAACTGATGAGCACACATGTGTGTAGAGGGAAGTAAATCTCAATGGACACCAAGCAAGGGGGAGGAGTGGAGGGGTGAAAACCTACCTTACAGGTACAGTGAACACTATCTGGGTGACAGGCACACTTTTAACCCTGATTCAAGCATTACAAAAGTGATCCATGTAACCAAAAACATTTGCACCCCCATAATGCTTTGAAATAATTTAAAAGAGAGAGAGAGAGAGAGAGAGGTAATGACTTCAGGAGGTGATTAAGCCATGAGGTCTCTGCCCTCGGGATGGGATAATACCTTATGGAATGGCTGGAGAAAACTAGCTATGCCCTTTTGCGCTTTTGCCTTCTGACATGTGAGTATGAGCAACAAGACACTATCCTTGGAGCAGAGAGCAGCTCTCACCAGACACTGAATGCCGGCACCTTGACCATGGACTCCTCAGGCTCTAAAACTCACAGAAATAAATTTATGTTCTTTATAAGTCACCCAGTCTAAGGTACTTTGGCATAGCAACATTAATGGCCTGAGACATTTATGTAGTTAAATACATACTTCACATGAAAAGAAGTACCCTTCCTCACCACACTCTGTGTAGAGACTATGGTTTTTCTTGGCCTGGAACCCTTTAGAAAGACTCTGGTTTGGGAACCCTGTAGGCAGTACATTCTCCCCATCCCATTTTGGCTTTGAGACTATCATATCTGAACAGCCCAAGTTCAGAAAGGCACAGCATAAATTCACCCAACTTCTCAAAGCTGGTAATAGTTCCAACACGGCATCCTTATAATTGCTCTTTCTTCTGCCTAGAACCTTCTATCTGTCTCCTGGTATTTGCATGACTGATTTTCATTGAGATATCTGCTCAGATAAAATCTTTCAAGAGCAGACTTCTCTGCCAAGCATATCGAAAGTAGCACCTGTCATTCTCTGTCCCCTTATCTTGTATTCTTTTTCTTCATGGCCCTTATCATAGGAGGTGCTCAATAAATCTTGTTAAACATATGAATGAATTTATTCCTCATCACAACTCTATGAGGCAGGTACTAGCATATTGCCTATTTTCAAGGCTTAGAAAGATTAAGTAAATTGCCCCTTTGAATCAAATTATCTGGTACCGGAGAACATGTTCTTCACCACCACACAGCGGGATGTTCTTTTCATAACTGATTAAAGTTCGTTGTCTCAATGTTAAAAACAGACACTTGAAAGAGAAGAGATACATGGATAGATAGTAAAATATCATTGGTAATAAAATGTTCGGACGTATGACAAATTACTAAGGGTCTGAATATGAAAAATGATGGGTACTTCCAAGATACCAGCAAGCAATTGAAAATACCTTTTTCTATGAGAGGGTCAAGATGGTTTTATTTTAAGATCTGCACTTACTGGCAAAATTGATTGCATATTTGCAGGGAGAAATATTTCATTCTCTCCTATCTCTGACAAAAAGTGGAAAGAGGAAACACTAAACACAGGCAGATATGTGTGATGCCTGTAGAACGGCAGGTGTGTGACTCCCTGAGCAACTGAAGAATTTGATCAGAGGAGAGTCTGGAACTCTTGACAGGCCCCACTTGCTTCTCTTAGGTTCTTTTTTCTTTTTTTTTTTTTTATCATGCAGGACCTGGATCTGGTGCTCTTTCTCTGTTCCTATGCTTGGGAATTAAAGAATGCCCCTGGTAACACTCTTGTTAGAAACAGCAGAAAATCAGACGGCTGCTCACAGAAACCAAAGCACGGGGGCTCAGGCACAAGGCTGAGTCAGCTGCCCTTCCGGTAGCTCTGGACCTGGTCTGAACTAACAACATCCAGGACTTATCGGCCAACGTGATTATTTTTTCTGATGTAATGCCTATATTTGGGGGGAATAAACTAGTTACGCTGAGGCATGAGGTTCTTACTCCCTGTCCTTTAGGGGCAGTCTGGTCCACTCTCTCATATCTGCCATGGGGAATTAACCTTTTGTAGTCTGTACTATAAAAATCTCATTTCTATTCTTTTATAAATTGCTCTTAAAATAACATTAAGTATCGTCAGATTTTTCAAAAAGTTTTATAAGGAGATGGGGGATAAGCTGATGGGTAAAGTTTTAAAAAATTACAGTTCAAAGCCTGTGAAGTAAGTATTACTTTGTTTTTGGGTGGATTATATAATTTGAGGGGTTCTAGATTCCCTCCAATCATACAGTAATTGATACTTTGGGCTAAGACTCTACTCCAGGCTCCAACAGACACAAAACCTATACGGCCTTCAAGAATCGGAGACCACACACTTTGCATGTCCCAGTGTAACTTCGAATGAGACCTGGGGACATCCCCAGGTCACTGGTTAAACGACATGCTGATGTTTGACCACAGTCGAGGCACTGGTACTGAAGGAAGATTTATTTGCATCACGTGGTGAGACTTGCTGTTTAGTTTCTATTCTTCATAGAGGGAAAAAGAAAAAATAAATTAAAAACTAAGGCTATTCCATTACATCTTCATAGATGTAAAAGATAAACCAAGATAACACACTAGGAGTTACAGAAGAATAAATTAAAATGAAAGGAGACACAAAAAAATGTTCAAGTACACAATTTACTAAGACTTTCTTGAAATCAAAGAATATTCCAACCTACATATCTAAAGGGATAGCAAATGCAAAAATTCAAGAGAATTATTCTCACCTGTTCTTGAGGAATCTCAGAGAAAACAAGATTTAGCCAATCAAGAAGTGGCTGAGAAGCCACAGCAAATAATTTGTGGTAATCACTGAATCTATGTAACCATAGAACAAGGAAACACATGTCAAGATTATGAGTTCAGATCCAAATATAAATATTATAATCTGTAGTAATTAGACAATTGGACAAAACTATGAGTAAATATGCTGGTATCGTCTTTAACAAATCAAAGAGTAAAGGTAAGAATATATTTAATGGCACAAAGTTAAATATAGTAAAGTAATTTTAAAACTATTAAAAGAGAAAATCTAAAAGATTAATAATATGACAGAAAGAATAAGTCTTATCAATATAATTAAGCTAAACTCACACAGTAGCATAAAAAGACTGTCTATTTGGATTGCAAAGCAAAATCCTATGTGAAAAGAAAAGAAGAAAGTCACACCAGGTGAAAGCTAACACCCAGTATGAGACGGGATGTCACTATAAAAGAAATATTAATATTAATATTTAGTCTGTAACATTCCACCCTTTGTCCTCTAAAATTCATGTCCTTCTCACATGCAAAATACCTTCATTCTATCCGAACAGCCCTAATCACCTCCCTAAGGCTCCACCTCTAAATACCGTGACATTGGAGATTAGGTTTCAACATACGAATTCTGGGGGGAAATCAGCATCCAGTCCATAACACAACTACATGTGTAACTAATACTTATAATTTTGTATTTTTTTAATTCAAAAGGACTCATGTAAGATTCAGTCTCCACAAAAACCTAGATTTGCCCCAGCATGTAGGTCTACACTTTGCTGATGTCATAGACCTGGCTTAGGGACTGTCTTTCTTTCCCACCCTCTTGGCCAAGCATAAGAGAAACAGCTCTGGAGCACAGAGGATGCCCAGGCACAGTGTGGGACCTTCTGAGCGCAAGGACAATGGGCTCAGTGATTTCCTGGCCCGTGGTCAGCAGGAGGTTCCCCTGTGCACTCAGAGAGAGTGGCCGTTGACACTCATTGCCATCCCAGTGAGGCTTCCTCCAGCCTCTGGGATGAGCTGGGATTTCTGTGCCATTAGCAAGCAGCTAGGACAGTTGGAACCCAGGGGTATTTTTTTTTTTTTTTGACATGTCAGATGAGTCTTCTGGTTGACTTGAGCATGTATGAACATTGCGTCTAGGAACTCTGGAATATCAATTAAAGAATGATACCGTTCTCTGGGTCGGTGGGAATTAGCCCAACTAGTTCAGTGACTTCTGAAATTCCACTAAGCATGTTCAATTGAATCAAGGTGTTCCAATTGCTGCCTCTCAGCTTATCAAATATACGGAAGGAAAAAATGGGCTTAATAGATTGTTTTAAATATCCCAGAAACACCTTTTTATTCCAGTTTCCTATTTCTTTTTTTTTTTTTCTTTTCATTCTCATACTTTTATATTTCCCAACCAGAATGGTCCCTCTTTTGTAATGACAATTCCAGTCGTCGTCTTCCTTTCAGGGCCAAGGATACAAAGAACCGGAGTAACTTATTCTCAATTCACAGTTGCTATACAGCAGCAGAAAGAGTCTTGAACATGAAATGATTTCAGGTGAAGGAAAGTTAATTGAGAGAATAAAGAAAACCAGGCACAATTCAAGTTCAATCTCTGTTTCATGACACTGTGCCTCAGTAGAGAGTAATCATGGCAAGGCTTCTAAACATTCATTAATTAATTTTAAGGAGGTTTTTAAAAATTTATACCTATACTTGGCCTTCAAAGAGGAAATATTTTAAAGGAATAGAAATCTTTAGCAAAAATAAATATTTAGTAGGTTATTTTTATGGACTTGCTGGGAGATAAGAAAAATGGAAAAAGTAATGCTGTTTTTAGTATTTTTATGAAACAGTCATTAAGGAATTTGTGAGAAATGGTCATTTTCTCCAGCCTTCTCCTTTTTCACCCTCTGGCTCTCCCTCCAAATTGAGAGCTATTAATTCCCAAATACCTGGGAAGAAACCTGTTCCAGAGGTGGATTCATGGTGGAGTGAAGCAACCGAAGCTTCTGGTCCCTCCCTCGCGTGGCCACCGTGAATGACCCAGGGGAGGCTCTAACAAGTTGTCGCTTGGTTATATGCTGTAGCAAAACTGGAGTATTCTCTTAGATTTTTAAAAATAAATTCCCGGTCATACACCTTGATACGGTATTACTAAGTTGTGAACCTAAAAGAAACTTTTTATACACTATCGCTAATTAAAATTTGATCAATTTTAATCATAGAAGATGGACAGCTAGTTTCTTTTTTTCCATAGAAAATGGAAAAAAAACACAAACCCACAACTTTGTCATAGGAAGAGACGATCAAAGAGCTTGTGGACAAAAAGTGTAGAAAAATATATTTAATAAAAATGTGCCCATTTGCTAATGTTTAAGAATGCTAATTTTCTAGATTTTATAATGCTTGTAGTATTGGCTGGTTTTTTAAAGTTTACTATTTATTATGATTTCCTTTCTTATTTTAAATATTTACTTCCACATCTAGTTTTGTAGCTGTAAATTTGTGATCTTTTTCTTAAACAGGCCTCCCACACTGCAGGGACGTTAGATACCACAACACCTGGATCCACTTGATCAGAAGGGTTTTCAGTTATGCAGAACTGTGATTGAGAATTAGGGCCTCCCAGGCAGACATCCTGGGTTCAAATCTTGCCCCTGTGGCTTTCTAACTATATGACTTTGGGCAAGTTCCTTAAATTCTCTAAGTCTGACCTGTTAAGTTGCAATAATATTAGTGTCCACCTCGTAGGATCAACAGGGTAATATAACGAATGCCAGGGCGTACATGGCAGCAGTTGACACAGTTCCCAGCACTTCTGTGGATGCCCAAACAGCTGTCAAGTTTCTTAAACGTATAAAGCCCAAATGAAACTCTTTTTTTCTCCTTCAAACCAATTTCTTTCCTTGCATTCCCTATCTAGTATTACTATGAATCTAGCTATGCAGACTAAATACCAAGGAGCTTCATGCCCTACATCTAATTCCATCAGCCAGCTCTGTTGACCTTACTTTCAAAAAATGTCCTCCAAATGACAATTTCTCACTGCCTCCACTTTTACTGCCCTAGTTCAAACCTCCAAGTGTTCCTCTGTACTGTAGTATCCTGCAACTGGTCATCTTGCTCCTTGTTTTATCCCTGTTACATACTGAATTTTTGTGTCCCTCCAAAATTAAGATGTTGAAATCCTAACCCCACAATGTGATGGTATTTAGAAGTCAGACTTTTGGGAGATGATTAAGTTATAAGGTTGGAGTTTTCATGAATGGGATCAGCGCCCTTATGAAAAAGACCCAGAGAGCTCTGTGATTCCTTCTGCCATGTGAGGACACAGCATGAAGACAGCCACCTATGCACCTAGGAAGTGGACCTTTACCAGACATAGAATTTGCTGGTACCTTGGTCTAGGACTTCCTAGCCTCTAGAACTGTGAAAAATATATGTGTATTGTTTAAGCCATCTGCTCTGTGGCATTTTAGTTATGGTAGCCCAAACTGACGAGGACAGCCCCCTCCCATCCAACCATTCTCTTAGCCCCCTGTTGCCGCTTCTAAGACATCGACTGACCACTCACTCGCTCTTCTAAAGCTTTAGTTGTCTGTCTCCATTACTGCTAAGCCCATGCCTATCTGCCACCACCTGCAGGCTGCTCAGTCCCTTTCTCCTTCATGGGAGACACTGGATGTGATTCAGAGTCCATCTCTCCGAGGTGACTCTTGAAGACCCAACCTGGAACACGCCAAGTCTCTATTGCTTGGGCTTTTCTACCTGTACCCGATGCCATACAAACCTCAGACAACATCTTTCTACTTCATGCTGACATTTTACCCTGGCCTTGGGCTGAAGCTTATCACCTAAAACCTGAAATACACCCTAAACGCAAATCCCAACATCTCATTCTGTGACAAAATTGCTCCTGTTTTCAGTCCCTTACCTCTCCCACCACTCCTTTTCTGTGACTCCGCTGGGTCTTCTAATCCCCATACCTCGCCTTTGATCCCAGACTTTCTGTCCTGTGTGGAGTCACTGTTTTTCCTACCAGTCTATATTCCATGACACATCACAGTGACTTTTATTTAGATAGGAATTCAGTTTTGAGGGGCTGGGTGGAGTGAGGAGGTGGCATTAATCCAATATGACCATTTGCTTCCTTGTCCTCGATAGCTGAGCGATGTTGGAGGAAATCACATAATCATGTAGATGGCAGCCACTGTGGATCCAGAGTGTCTTCAGCTGGGAATCCTTTGTGGGTGAAGGTGTCTCCCATTGGCTGTTTTCATAGTTGTCCACAGTGATTCCTGTGGACCCTCAGCATTTCTTTCAAACCACCATCATTTCTGCTTTTCTTCACTACCCAATAGTTAACCTTATCTCCTTCATGAATAAAAGGATTAAAGAATGAATATCTTTAATTTATTCTATAAACAGTTACTAAGAATCTACTATTTGCTGGGCACTGTTCCAGGTACTCAGGATCAGGATATATCACGAATAAGTCAGGCAAAGCCCCTACTCTTATCTTTAACTTTCCTCAGCCTGTCCAAACTATGTCCAGAAACTGTCCATCAAACATGTCGAAGTGCCTACTTTATGCCAGGAATTTTTCTTGGTGAAAGAAATACAACAATGAAGAGGATACATGTAAAATAATCTTCTCTCATAAAGTTTTCATTTCAGCGAGGGCATAGAGAAAGAGAAATAGTAAAAATAAATAAATTTGGAGGTTTATATATATTATATATACATTATACATATACACACACATATTATGTCAGGTGAGCAGAGTAAATGAGATGGGGAATGGTAAGGCATAGAACATAAAGTCAATAAAATGATACTTTGTTTAACTTAAATAACTTACGGAAATCACATTCACCTTGTAAAGAATGGAAATGGGACAACGAGACTTCAGATTCTGTACTGATGAGCAGCATTGATTGGAACATGATAAGCAGCTGAAAAATGGGACATTCGGCAGATCCATCTCTCTGTCTTTCTTTTCCCAAAGGTTACGGCCGAATGCTCACTGTAATGTTCGAAGGTTCTAGACTATAAGTTGTCAGGTTAACGAGCATTCTAAAAGTTTTAGGTCCGCATGAATTTTGTGATCCCTAAAATTAGGACTGGCCTCACACACATTTCAAAGCCTCCCCCACCTGGCCATCTGTACTTCCTTCTCCAGCTTTCTGTGCCACCAAGCAAGAGAACACAACCATCTGCCTTCACCGAGTACACCCAGTTGCCTTACAGACAGATTTCCATGAATTTCAAACAAAAAAAGAAAGAAATGGAAAGCAATGGACTTAATATGCTTTTCTCAACACCCACCCATCAGTTTCTTCACTAAATGTCCTGAACATATGTTTATTAGTTGCCATGTTTCATTGTACTATTATTCTAACTCAAAACAGATTTTTTTCTTTACTCGTACATCTTGAAGTTTAAAAAGGTCTTATTCCCAACAGAGTTATCTATACATAATGGAAATGTATAGTGAATTATGTTGATCTTTGGCCTCCTGGAATTCATCCAGCCTTCTCTAACCGTGCCTCAGTTTCCCTCTGAGAAACTAACTACTCCCCCTTCAACCCTCAGCATATGGCTTATACTGGACCTGACTCAAATTTCAGCTACAGGATGGACCTGTGGTGTAGACCTGAGCAAATAGAAACCACAATAGTTGTTTGGGGAAAGTTGTATGATCCTGTTAGCTCCAGTAAGGATAATAAGGCTTTCACTAGGGCATCTGCAAGATAGTGAGGTGCTCCATCCAGCCAAGCGTTGGTGAGGATGAGGTGCAATCAGAACCCTCCTACACTGCTGGTTGGAGTGAAAAATGATGCAACCAATTTAGAAAACTGTCCACGTTTGAAAGAGTTAAACATGATCCAGACAATCCACTCCTAATAATTTACCCAAATGAAATAAATACATATAGTCTCACAAAGATATGTACACACATTTCACCATCTTTATTCAAGAGATCCCAGACTGGAAACAATTTAAATGTCACCAATATGTGAATGGCTAACCAAAATGTGGTATGTACATTCCATTGGAAAACCACTTGGCAATGAAAAGAATAAACTACTGATAAATGTAACACAATGGATGAGTCTCAGAATCATTATTTTCAGTGAAAAAAAAAGACACAAAGGAATATATAGTACACGATTTCATTTATTTACAATTTTAGAAAATGCAAATTAATCCGTAGTGACAAAAACCATATCTGTTGTTGACTAAGGCTGGGGGCAATGGGAGCTACGCACTGCAGGGTGCGAAGAAGAATCTATTGGGGGTTCTGGAAATGTTTGTTTATTGATGATGATGGCGAATTCCAAGTTTATACAACTGTTAACATTCATCAAATTGTGAATATATGCAGGTAAATTATACCTCGACAAACTTGATTTCGAAAATAAAAATTAAAACAATAATAAAACCAATTTCAGATTAGTCTGTTTTTTATTATCACCATGAGACAGCAGTTCTAAATGGTCTTTTGTCTGTCTATTAATAAATTCTAAACAAATTCTCCAATTATAGCATGTTCTACGTGAATGTTAATTCAGATTAATTGCCAGTTATACAGTTGGCTTCCAACTCTATGGACTCCCTACAGACGATCGTTTTGAGAGTAACTTCTCAACCATTTGAAAACAAGTTTGGGCTCATTTTGAGTACCATTGGATTTGTGATGCACTGGTAAGTGTTTAGCAATTGGCTTCCTGAAGAAAAACCTTGATTTATTGCTCTTGCTGATTTCCTTGGTATTACTATATCTTCCATGATTAATCTGAAGCCACTAAAGTGATGTCACTGAGCAAGGATTTGGGAAGACATGTTCACGAGAGCCACTTGTGAGCCAGCGTGAGCCTACACCAAGACAGTATTGGATAATCTGGCACGGAGTTGGAATATCCAATCCCTGCAGTACTACAGTTTCCTACTTTCATGCATTACACTTGAATAAAATGATCACAGTGACTTCAAGGCCAAGGAAACAGAACTTTAGTCACTCCAATTCATCATTCTATTTGCAAATTATTATCTGACCCTTGCAGAAATCACTCTTTGAAAACATTTATGTACTAACTTTCTATTTTTTAAATATACTAATGCAATTAAAAACTATTAATCTGTTTTCTTTTTATATTATCACATTTAATTAACTAGTTCCATTTGCATAGCAAAATATACAAAGCTCAATAAAAGAACACTTTTACGTCTGTTTTTTGCATTATTATTAATTTCATTTTGTATTACTGAAAATAATTTTGTCATAGAGTGGAGGGGTGTAGTGAAATGATCCACTTCAGGTACCCAATATGCCAAATAAGCCACTGACTAGGTTAATTATATAAGTATAGAAATGTCCAGTACAAACCAAAACATTGTTTCTAATGAAGATTTCAAATGTTGATGGAGAGTTCGCTATGCACATAAAAGCCAGACTTAGTACTAGCTGTATTGTTTCTGATTCATGCAGTTTATTCTTCCACCAAAAACACAAACTAGAATAAAATTTGTTGCTGGTTTCTAATTCACAATGCCACAAAAAATTCTTTGTTATTTATTTTTCAGTTTCTTCTGTAATAAGATAAATTGTAATCCATAATACCTATGATCTTTCCTAGATTCAAATGCCAAGATACCAAGGAATATTATTACTTCCTTTTTGGTACTGACAAAAAGAGGTGAAACGGTCTAAGAACCAAAATTCGGAAAGATAAAATTGGGTCTTGTACCTTGTCTCTACTGAAGAATCACTTGATCCTTCCAACATTTTTACAACCTTAAAATGAAAAAAACTCTTGAGTTTTAGAATCTTTTTTCCTGGAATCCAGTAAAAATAGATAATACTTATTAGGCACTTAAACTTGTCAATCACTACCCTAATCACTTTACAAATATAACCTCACCTATTTTATATAACTCCAAAATTTTAATGTCTCCATTTTACAGATGAGAAAATTGAAACATAGACCTTTTAAATAACTTGTTAATAGTCACAACACTAATGAGTGGAAGCAGAAAGCTAAAACCCACGTCTGCCTTACTTCAAAGCTCATGTTAGCATCAATGTTAATAATCCTAGTTAATGCAAAGCATTAAATATTAAAGAAAATAAATGATATCCTTTTCAATTTTATTTCTGTTACTAAACCCAAAGTCTTCCTGGTAAGACTTTCCAAAGCTCAGATGTGGAAATAACAACATGAAAAGAGAGTTCGAAGTTTGCTATGATTCTAGTCAAAATTACCATCTTCCCATAAATATTACTCTCAACTTAGAAGCAAGCGTGTTTATAATGATTATTACTATTCTTTCTGTCTCTGTCCAGGTAATCAGTTTACCTTGAAGGTGTCATCATTTTTTAGAGAAAAGAACAGATCTGTCATGGCCATCAATTCAGAATACCATCACTATGATAAAAAGAAACTAAACTATTTATCTACTCAGTTCATTTATTAAAAAAAGAAAGAAAAAGACATTGCAGATAGGTTTTCTTGTTCATGCTAACAGAAGCTGTGTGCTTCCAACTTGAACGAGGATCCTAAGTTATTTTACAGGTTGATAAGGAGAAGGATGGATCAGGCAAGAGGACTATGCTTCTGTGTTGAATTAATGCAGTTATGTAAAATTTATCTGTCACATTTAGGTGGTACTTTTATGCATAAAATCCTTGAACTCAAAGTAATTTTACAGAAGAGAGATACGTGCATGAAATATTCATTTCAATGTGTTAGGCAGTTATGAAGACATTTTTTCACGAGTGAAAAACAGTATCAGATGCTGGGCTGTAGTTCTAGTTTTTACCATTTATTGGCTAGGAGATCTGGGATGATCCTTTAACTTCTCTTAGCTTCAGATTTTCGTCTATAAAATGGTGATAATACAGAGTTTTGCAAGCTTAGTGGTCAGCAAAGCACTATGCAAATGTTAGTAACGATTATACCTCTCATTCGTAATTTCAGTACATGCTACTCTGTTTTCCTGTGCCCAGCAAACTCAGCTCTGTGCATCTATGGATTGGAGATGCGTGATGAAAATTCCCTATGCTCTTCAGTCTTTATTTCAATCAATTAGTTCCTCCTTATATGTACTTATTTAATATATTCTAATAGCTCTGTCGTGACTTACTATCTATTTTAGTTGTGCACCAACTGTGTTCATACACTGTTATCATGCTATCATTATATATTTACCCATTGTCTCTCTCACTGTACTGACAAATTCTAGAGCTTCTAGAAGCAAAGACTGTGTCCTATTCATTTTCTATCCTGATTACCTTAGTGCAGTGTCCGTCAGAAAATGTTTCTTGAATCCATGATGAAGGGGTTTCTTTTGCTTCATATAGTGATCACTACTATATCTTAGGAGGTATTCAAACACTTCTTTTTATGATACCAATGAAATGAAAGCTAAAAACAATACGTTTTAATGATAGACATGTAATAATACAGTCATAAATAATATGCTAATTGACAGAAAACAAACGTAAGTTTTAAAATCAAAGAAATAGGATCTTTAAATGGCTTCACCATCAGCGAGATAAATTTTTCAGCAGCCTTCTAGTAAACTTCTCACCACTGCACTCCCAAAATAAAGATGCCACATATAAAATAGGATACTGAATTTTGAAATCGTAAGGATTCCACGATCTATCCGTGCATTTTAGTTAACAAATGTTTATTGAAGGTAATGCGTTGAGCATCCTGTTAGCTGCCAGCATCTCATGGCTGTCAGGCAGAAAGCGTCTTTGCCCCAGGGCTCCCAGCCTGCTGAGGAAGAGGGGGCTATGGAAAAGTCGCTGATGAAGACAATGCCGCGCGAGGAGGCCACAGAAGGGCGAGCAGTCACCACAGTGCATGTGACAAACGCTGGGATTTCGTTGCTGTCACTTCCATTTTCAGCCAAAA
Source organism: Indri indri (assembly GCA_004363605.1). NCBI lineage: Eukaryota > Metazoa > Chordata > Mammalia > Primates > Indriidae > Indri > Indri indri. Next base: position 14,915 of record RJWJ010035981.1, read on the forward strand.
CAACCCATTCTAGCTCTGATTTTTTTTTTCTGAAATCGAAGTCAATTTTTTGTTCTTCTAATTTACTGCAGTTTCAGTTATCGAGTGGAAAAGTGATCTTTTTGAATTTAAGATAATCTAAACACTAAACCCAATATTCTTTAGATGAAACGTTTTCGAGCTTACCCTGAAACACTTTTAGGACTACAGAACTGAGAAAATAAGAAACTTCACAAGATAATAAAGAAAGAAAGGCAACCACATTTATCCATAGAATCAGAGAGATTTTCCATTGGAAGTGCTTGTAGCAGACACCTGTGCAGCACCTCCCTTAAATCTGATAATTCTTTATCTTTATAATACGTACAGTGTCCGGGAGCTCACACTTAGAAAGGCTACCATTCCATTTTTAGATACCTCTAATCGTTTAAAAAATTTCATTTTACTGCAGAGAAAAATTATGATTAACTTGCTCTGGTGACAGGCGTCCCTTTACAATAGGCCACGGCTGTTGCCTTGCAAGTTTCTCTCCTTTACCTGAAACTTCTCAGTTCCTTTAACTGCATCCCATGATGCACGGCCATCGTTAATTAATTCAACAAATATTTACTGAGTGCCAATTATGTTTGGGATCCACAGCTAGGCATTGGAGATACAGAAGTGGTGAAAATATTCATTGATCTTTTGAGTCTTTGTGTCTCTCTTTTGGGTAGACTTTATTATGGTAATGTCCCATTTAAAATACACTTTTCGTAGTCATGTCAATGAATAGAAATGAGGCTGAGAATCCCATTTTATACTGTTCCTTAAAACTGGATTTGTAATAACTAAAATCCTCTGGGATATTTTTTCTTTAACATGAAGAAGTGATGAGCCACAAATCCTGCCTTCTTTGCTAATATGCAGTGTTTGAAACTCAGTGTAAAATTTTACATCTTCCCTGTTAAATTTCATGTTATTTGACCTATCACAATTAAGTTTCATTTTTATTCAGAAATTCAATGCGTTAACTGTTCTTCCTAATTTTCTGTTCCTAAATTTTTTTCTATATAGGCCTCTATGGCTTTGTTTATGATATAGTTTCAAATACATATTTTTTAAAAATGGGCAAATGATCTGAACAGACATTTCTCAGAAGAAGACATACAAATGGCCAAAAAATGTATGAAAACATGTGTAACATCACTATCAGGGAAATGCAAATCAAAACCACACTGAGTTAGGATGGCTACTATCAAAAAGATGAAAAATAACAAATGTTGGTAAGGATGTGGAGAAAAGGGAACACTTACACACTGATGATGGGAACGTAACCCAGTATAACACTATGGAGAACATATGGAGGTTCCTCAAAAAACTACAAATAGAACTATCATACGATCCAGCAATCCCACTACTGGGCATTTATCCAAAGGAGAGAAAATCATTATATCAAAGAGACATCTACCC
>RJWJ010035982.1:0-16286 GCA_004363605.1 Indri indri
TATCTTTTGTAGGTCATGGAATCAATAAATTGGTTTTTACTAGCATTAAATAAAATGAAATAGAATAGGAAATATCAGAATGTACGTTTAGTTTTGTGAAAATTTTATATCTATATATCATATATGTGTCCTGAGTCATTGTATAATCTCATTTCTTATTTTGAATTGTGTCAAAAAAATATTGAAAGCCATTGGTCAGAGTGTGCTGCTGCATTTTATGGTTTTATCCCCACACAGCCCATTTGATTTTGAATCGAGACCATAATTATCAGGGAAACTAGTTTTGTGTGTGTGTGTGTGTGTGTGTGTGTGTGTTTTAAATAGAGACAGGGTTTCCATATGTTGTCCAGGCTGGCCTGGAACTCCTGGCCTCAAGCAATCCTCCTACTTTAGCCTCCTGAATAGCTGGGATTACAGCCCCCAGACTGGAAACTAGGTTTCCTTTAAGATAAAACACAAAGGGTAGCACACTTAATTCAATCCCCTTAAAGGTATGAAGGATAACTTCTTGAAGTGGACTTTACATGAACCACAAATATTTGTATACAGTTGCACTATTCTCTGGATAATGGCAAGATCGCTGATCTAGGAAACTTGACTGCTATTTTCAGTGCCCTTAACCTGTCCAAGCTTAAATTTCCTTATTTGGTAAAGAAAGAAAATAATATTTACGTTATTTATCTCTCAGAGTTATGAGCATTAAAGAAATTGACTATACTTTGCAAACAGTACAGTAGCATCACCTGTCTAATCACTCTCCCAATGTTGTTGAAATGTGTCAATATATAGATATGCAAGTTTAGTGATTTCCATAGTTAAACCTGGCTCACGTAGAGACCAAGATCAAAAATATGTTATATTTTACTAACTTGTATTAAATCATGTTTGGATTAATGATAAATATTAAAGGATGACTTTTTTTTTTTTTTGATACAGAGTCTGGCTCTTTTGCCCGGGCTAGAGTGCCGTGGCATCAGCCTAGCTCACAGCAACCTCAGACTCCTGGGCTCAAGTGATCCTCCTGCCTCAGCCTCCCGAGTAGCTGGGACTACAGGCATGCGCCACCATGCCCGGCTAATTTTTATATATATATATATATATTTTTTAGTTGTCCAGCTAATTTCTTTCTCTTTTTTTAGTAGAGACGGGGGTCTTGCTCTTGCTCAGGCTGGTCTCGAACTCCTGAGCTCAAACAATCCGCCCACCTCGGCCTCCCAGAGAGCTAGGATTACAGGCGTGAGCCACTGCACCTGGCCAATGGATGACTATTATACCTATTACAGATATTATGGAAAGTAATCCATTTATTGATTTATAGACACTGGAATCCTTGATGGAGAATCTGGTGGCAAGGGGAAGTTACCTCTTTTATGTAAGAGACTTGAGTTTTTCCTTTTAGAGGTTGAACATTTTATGGCCCCTAGTAAAGGCAATATTCAATAAATACCTGTCTGTGGCAATTTTTTAATTTGGTTGGGTAATGTTGTTATTCCTATAGTTATTATGATTCCAAATGATTTCATGGACAGAAATAAAAATATGGACTTTAACGTGATCTTTAGATTCCTTTTTGCACTTTGGACACCACTTTTCATAGCACATTGTGTGAAAAGTATTTAATGTTCCTGTTGAAGTGAAAAGCTTAAAATACAGGGCCTTTTGAGACTCTTCCAAAGCAGCTGATGATAAAAAAAGAACGAAAACAAAAATGATCATGCACAAACAAGAGAAATAATGTGTACATGACTTAAAAAGTGTAACAAGATTTATCCAAAGGAGAGTCAGAGGAAAAAGAGATTAGGACACGAAAGTACTAAAAATTTTGAGTGTTTATGTTAAAACTGTGAGTCTTTAAAGGGTACAGAGTATCCTTACTCAACTCGTACCCCCAATGTGCAGTACAAGGCTTGGTACACAGCTGGCAATCAATGAATGTTCGCTAAATTTTAAATGAATTAAAATTCATTCATGGGGGCGGAAGTTTACAAAGTAAAGCCTGAGTCGCGTTATCTCTAAGAAGACAGAGGAAGGAAAGATTTGGAGTTTTCTGTATTCTACCCCTTTTTACTCAGTATCCTGAATGGATGTCGCAGATTCACCATTTCCTAATTAACCAAGTTCTGCCAACTTACACAGCTTTCTCGGAAACGATTTCACTCCCCACAGTCACCCCGTGGCGCCATCTTCCGGAGCAGTGAGGAAACCGCGGTCTTAACACCGCCACCCTCCGTCGACGTTCTTTACGGCGCCCCTCCCCGTCGCTTTTCGGAGGCTCTCCGGACGCATGCGCCCTAGACGGGACGCTAGCCTATGAGAGACTACAATTCCCAGAAGACCCTGCCAAAGGAAAAAAAAAAATCCCGCGGTTGAGGGCAGACATGAAGGCTCGCGAGAGAACGAGGTTCAGGCGACTGCGCGCAGTGGGTGGAGGGAGGCTGGAGAGAGTGAGGAGGAAGAGGAGGAGGTGCACTCCCACAATACCAGGCGGGAGGGCGGGTAGGCGGTTTGTATCCGGGCTGTGAGGTGCTCGGAGCCTCGGCGGACCTTGCTGCCTCTGTCTCTTTAACGCGAGAGGAAGCGATGCAGAGGGGTGGAAAATGGCAGAGCTGCAGATGTTACTAGAGGAGGAGATCCCGTCTGGCAAGAGGGCGCTGATAGAGAGTTACCAGAACCTGACCCGGGTGGCGGACTACTGTGAAAACAACTACATACAGGTGAGGAGCGCGGGCGCGCAGGCGGCCGGCGGGCTCTGGCTGGGTGGAGGAGCCGCCGCGGCCGCCCGAGTGACCAGCCCGCTGGGCGGGGTGGGGGACTGCCCTAACCTCAGCCGCTGCCCCGGCCCGGGCCGAGGAGGGAGCAAGTGGCCCGGCTGAGGGAGTCGGGCTGCGATACAGGAAGTGGCTGTGGTGGTTGGAACCCATGGAAGGCGAGAGAGAAAATGGGCGAGGGAGCCGGGAGCCCGCCGCTGCCGCAGCCGGCGCCCCCCTGCCGTCCGCTTCCCCGCGGACTCGGCCGCCGGAGTCGCGCTGCCCCCCGGCAGCTCCCGTTCGCCGGGCTTCTGTCCCGGAGTCCCCAGCTGCCGCCGCGCCGCCTGTGCGCCCCCGGTCTGGGACCGGGAGAGTGAGAGGAGAGGAAAGGGCAGGGACGAGGCGCAGGGAGAAGCCGCAGAAGAGAGAGGAAAAGCGGGGTGTGTGTCGGCGGAGGGTGGGGTGGGGGCGATTATGTCAGTTCAGCCCAGAGGGTGTGTCTTTTATTTATTTATTTTTTTAAAAAAATTTGTCATGAGTCACATTACAGAGACCTCCGGGAGGAGAGGAGGAAGCGGGTGTGGGGAGTGAGGGAGGGCGTTTGAGAGAAGTTAATCTTAAAATTCATTTAATTGAAGGTTTGTAAATTTGCCTGCCTGTCCGTTTTCAAGTCGGGTTTTTTCCCCCCTCATCATTTTCACTTCCTCCCCCACCGTAATGTATTCTAGGGGTTGTTAGGGCTATGGTTAATGATAAAACACGAATTATTAACTACTTGGAGAATTGTCTTAAACACTCTCTCTTTCCCCAGAAGTTCTTGAACTGTAGACTTCATAAGTAACTTAAAATAGAATGGTGTCATTGCCGTCGCTTGTTTTCTTAGGTTTCTCTCTTTCCAACCTAAGTAAACGTATAGAATATGAATCCAAATAGATTAAGGAACATCTATATGTAGCCTTTGAACTACGATGTGAAATATCTGTTGTTGTAAGTTAGAAAATTCTTGGGACTTTATCTGTGACAGATGCTTTTTTGTTTATTTTTATTTTAATGATCGAAAGTAAGTATGTGTGGTAGTTTTGTAGAATTAACTGTGTAAACCAACAGTTTGCAGTAGAAGCAAATAAAATAGCAGAGCCCTTTGTATCAATATAATGACACCAAAAATGCGCTCGTTACTGGTAAGGCAAGACTAAAACGTGCTTTGAAAGGTTAGGGTTATTGCAATTCAGAACAAAATTATTTATAGAAATGTCTCCCATGTGATTATCATTTTTAAGAACCAATAGTGTCTGTGTTGGTAAATGCTTTTCGTCTTTATTTTTAGAGGGAGATACTGTTTTCAGAATATTTTGAATATTTCTCAATTTCCATATTAGTAACATTGTATCTTCAGCAGCACTACTCGGAATTTATCTTCATAATTTTTTTCAAGCTTTTTCTTTAGGAATTCTGATAAGTAAACTTGTTGAATGTCTGCCATGTCTACTGTATTACTTGTTTTTGCCAACTTTATATTTAGTCTTTTAAAAAGCATTTTAAAATCTAGTAGAAACGTGGATATAGTTTGCAAATAGAAAATTGATCTTGTAGTTCATCAGTATTAAAAATACACAACTTTTATTCAACTTAACATGAAAAACCTTGGAATTGAGGAGAACCTTAATTTTCTGAAAGTTTTACCAAGATTTTGAAAGTCAAAGAGAGAGCACAGGAAGTTAAATTGCCCCCATTCCAGAAAAGTCATTTCTTCTCTTTAGAAGTGGGCAGATAAGTACTTCATAAAGGGGTGGCTCCTTTTTGTTTTGCATGTTGAGAAATCTGACAAGTATATGGTGTGGTAACTGCTATGCGTTGGCAACAGTTAGCAACTGTAAACATGTTTTAACCTGTGTGTTTACTATTTCTTTTTCAGATAGTTATATGCTGTAATGCTTCTTTTTCCCCCTCTCTGACCCCATCCTTTCCCCCTCTTGTCACCATCACATAACTTTGAAGCACTTTAAAACTTCATTGCTAATATGGGTATTAAGATAAGTCTTAATTTCTCGTGTGGTCTCTCACTTTAAAAAATATTTACACCATAGTGCCAAGAGCCATTGTTCCTGGTCCCAAGTTTGGTTTTTTTTTTTCCTTTTTCTTTTTTTTGAGACAGGGTCTTGCTCTGTTGTTCAGGCTGGAGTACAGTGGTGTGATCATAGCTCACTGCAGCCTCAAACCTCCTGGGTTTAAGCGAGCATCCTGCCTCAGGCTCCCAAGTAGTTGGGACTACAGGTGTTCACCACCATGCCTGGCTAGTTTTTTAGTTTTTTGCAGAGATGGTGTCTCGCTGTGTTGCTCAGGCTGGTTTTGAACTCCTGGCTTCTATCCATCCTCCCACCTTGACCTCCCAAAGTGCCATCATTACAGGCATGAGGCACTGTGCCCAGCCCCGAGTTTTTTTTTTTGGTGATCCTAAAGCTGGCACCAGTGAGGTATTCTGATGTTACTGAAAAAAAAAAAAAAGAGAGATTCACACGTAGTGATGATGATATCAATATGCTAGTAACCTTTAAACTTTGGGCTGCATGATCCAGGCCACTAGTTGCCTTCCCAAGGGGCTCAGACAGAGTCAGGCTCAGACAAGCTCAGACAGTGATGTGGAGGTTGATGTGGTAGGTGGTGTTGCCAACTTTGTTATGAATGGGTAATGAATAATACTGGAAATAGCCACTTGAGTGTCTACTGAGATCTTTCTGTATCCTTTTCGTGAACTTTATTGGGTTATAACTAATACCCTTCATAAATACACCTCCTCTCAGGGAAAGTATGCAGTCACTTGTGTTTTGAGAATTTCTTTATACCGAAGGTGAGTTAAGTTATTGCTTAGGTGATTTTTATCCTGAGAATTCAATTTTCATTTTGTCATTTTCCTACAGTTTGACAGTGTAGTCCAGTGTAGCTAATTGAGTTCTTTTGGCTGTACTGCATTTGAGTCCTTGGAGCAGTTTATTAGCTCTTTGGGTCCTGTTGACTTTATTAAATTATATTATTCACCACAAAACTTCTCAGAAGATTCCACTATCTTAAAAAGGACAGGTTTTAAAAGTTGTTGTGAGGTAAATAATATTAAAAATACAGAGTGTTTTTATATAGACATCTATATGGACATTTGGAAAAAAGGTCTTTTTGCTTTTTCCATCTTTTGTTTGCTATGACCAGATTGAATTTTTTGGTGGATTATGGCAAGGACAGTCACTCTTTAACTTGAACACACTTACTCATCTAGTCAGTTCTCTCTGCTCTACCGTAGGGTCCATACTGGCTTTGTTATGGGAACTGTTTGGGGGAATAGGAAAGAAAGCTAAGCGAAAAGGAGTAGAAACTGCTTAAGAAAGGTTTCTCAGGATGCAGATTGCTAGGACAGCAAAGTCTTCCATACAGCTTAACTTTTAATTTTTCTTTTTCTTCCTTGAATTCCACCAACAAGAGCTTCATTTGTGTTATCAAGCATGTTCTACACTCTGGGGGTATAAAGAGGACATCATCACAGTATTTTCCCGTGAGCTACGTAGTTTAGCTTGCTTTATTCCTTCCATGACATTTGCTCAGTTATACACGTTTGATCTTGGAAGGCAGGTAATTTTTGAGCAGGAGTATGTTGGAGTAGATAAAAGCTAACATTTCTGGTACTGTACAGTTTATGCCAGTGTATAAAACTATGTCACAATTATAATAATTCTATGATTTTTTTTTTTTTTTCAGTAACAGATGAACAATCTGAGGTTCAGAGATGTTAAATGTCTTCTCTAAAGTACTCTAGCTTGTATGAGACAGTGCCTGGAATCAAACCCAGGTTTTCTGATTCCAAATCCTAAATTCCTTTTAATAAATCCTGAACGGGGTGCTTAACTGCAGCATAGGGGATAAAAAGAATGTGTGAAGAGTGTAACAGAGAAGGGTAGAGGGTACTATTAATATAATTGCCTCTATTTAGTGAATACCTTTGCTGTCACAATCCCTGCTGGTTGATTTGTATTATCTCTGACCCTTACAAACTCCCCGTGATAGGCAGTGCTGTCTCGTATATGTGAGGAAATTAGGACTCAGAAAAGTTAAATAAATTTTTTGTCTTATAGCTAGTAATTGGCAGTGAGGATTTCTGTCTTACTCTCACAGACTCCACAGGCTATGCTCTTTCCATATTATGTTGTTTCCACACGAATGAATCTGGAACTCAAGACTAGTTTAGGAATGTCATGGAATAAATAGAGTAGGCTTTTGTTGGGCAACTCTGGGAACCTAATAACTCTTCTACCATTGTTTCTTTTGAAAAGCATTCTGAGTTTCAAGTTGTGAATATAAGCAGAGATGTGTTTATAATTTAGGGACTTTACTGTATCACCCCAGATTATAGTAGTAGTTTTGGCACTTGAGTATCTTTATCCAAAATGCTAGGGACTAGAAGTGTTTTGGATTTCAGATTTGTTTTGGATTCTGGAATATTTGCAGTATATACTTACCAATTGAGCATCCCTAGTCTGAAAATCTGAAATTGGAAATGTTCCAGTGAACAATTCCTTTGAGTGTCTTCTTGGCACTCAGAAAGTTTTGAATTCTGGAGCATTTTAAATTTCGGATTAGGGATACTGAGTGCGTGTAGGAATCATAGGCTGGTTTTTCACTGAGCTCCCTGTATCCTTTTCTATGAAGGATCCCGTTTTTTTTTTAAATTCTGATTTCATTGTTGCAATTGTAATAAGTAATTTTGTAGAAGAATTAGTAGAAGTTAACAAAAAATGTCTTGAAATATTTTGGGTAGATCTGATTTCAGTACAAACCAGGTTTGAGGAAAGAGTCAAAATGATTAAGGAGATTAAGATAGACTGGAATGGTTAGAATTCTTAGAATTGCACTTTGAAGTTTGAGTAAAACAGTGGCTAGCAAAGTTAGAGATATAGGTTGGAAATGTAAATGAATTAAACAAGTTTAGATAATTTTATGGAGGATCCTCAGTTAATTGTTAAATAGACCCATACCATGTTGCAACTTGTTTATTAATGACGTTGTCAAGAATGATACTGGGCTGGGAAGAGCAGGATCTGACCTTCTTATGAAAGTTCTTCTGAAAGTCCATATTACAGAATGTCATATCAGTTTTTGCTAGTACGTTCAAAGAAAATGCTGAATATTTTTAGGACTATATATTATTTGAGAGTTTGTATTAAAACTGTCCTCTCTTTTTTTTCTTTTGTAACTTTAGTATTAATAAGAGCTTTACGTATGGTATTTCCATCTAGTCCTGGTCTGTTTAGATCCTCAGTTTTAGCATGCTTCTGTCTTTTGGAGAGTTTTTTTTTTTTTTTTTTTTTTTTTTAGAAAATTGTTGTAATAATCCCTTAGGACACTTTCTAATTCCTCTTTTAGGCTGCTGCTTTCTCCACTTGATTCTGATAGCTGAGGAATGCTAATAGTCCTATGGAAAAGAGATATTTGGGCAATTGCGGATCTGCTATGTGGCTATTTATATTCAGTGAAATAATGTCTTAGGATTTCAACATTTGTGAGTTAACAGTCAAGAATATATTGGCCAGAAAGGAAGACTGCTAATATTGGGACAAGAGGTTGAATCAAACATTAGAAGATAATGGAGATGTAATTCTCTAAAATCCATTAAAATAATGTTGGTAAGGTTAAAAAAAAGTAAGGAAAAAATAATAGTTAAATGATAATTTTGAGGCACTTAAAATTTTGATTGGGGGGTTATATTTTTTTCTAATGTCTTATGTTATAATATTTATTGAAGTTATGGCTTGATTTTAGAAGAACTAATAGTCAAACTCCAGAACTATAAACCTTTTAGATCTTAATATTTAACAAGACACTATGCTACAAAATAAGAGATTTTTAAAAATAGTGCATCATTGAGAAGATAAGACGCTAGGAAAATAGCAATTCTTGGATTTTGTTTTTAAAGGAAATAGCTGACTTGATCATCTCAATAGTAAACATCCATTCCTTAGAGACTTGATGTTTGTTTTTTAGTGCTTGATGTTGACCACTCTATGTCAACCCAAGTTAAGTACTCTTAATCTTGGATCTACTAATTTTCTCCATTTACAAAATAAAACTTTCCCAGAAATGGTAGTGAACCAGTGTTTGTGAAGAAAATCTGAAAGCCAAACAAACAAAACATCCTAAGGACAATTATGTGTATAGGTTGAGCGTCCCAAATCTGATATCTGAAATCTCCAAAATCTGAGATTTTTTGAGTGCCAACATGATGCCACAAGTGGAAAATTCCACACCTGACCTCACATGATGGATCACAGTCAAAACTTTGTTTTGTACACAAAATTATTAAAAATATTGCAAAAAAATTCCTTCAGCCTATGTTTATAAGGTATATATAAAACATAAATGCGTTCTGTGTTTAGACTTGGGTCCCATCCCCAAGATATTTCATTATGCATATGTAAATAATCCAAACTCTGAAAAAATCTGCATCTGAAACACTTCCGGTCCCAAAGATTTTGGATAAGAAATACTCAACCTGTGTTTGTGATCAAATGGATTCCAATTTTGATATGCGTCTGTACTTAACAAGTTCCTGACATGTAGATGTTTAGCAGATGTTTGTGTAATTGAGTTTTATGTTGACTAAAGAATATTGGTAGGAACATCTTAAGTAAAGCTTACACTATAAGGAAACTAATTTAAGTCTTATTTTACTAATTATTAGTATAGTAATTGAAAAAAACTCATTTCGGAAAATTTCTAGCATATTCAGAAATGGAAATAATAGTATAATGAACCCTGTATGTTCATTACCTAGCTTTAACAATTATCAACTCATGGCTAGTTTTTATCTGTATTCCTTTCCTATCTTCTCACCGTTAGTATGAAACACATCTTTGATGGATCATTTCATTCATAAATATTTCAGTGTGTATCTCTAAGAAAAGATACAAGTTATCTTCTATAACTTTTATATGTGGGGAAAAAAGTTAGTGACCGTTAATCCAATTTATTTGTGACAAAAAGGGTTAGAGAGCTTTAAAGTAGATAATATATTTTTAATTTAAAGCTAATTTTGTTAGTGATTCCTGACATAGGTCGATTAAAATATAGCTATATTATTTGCTTCATAATGGAATTTAAAAAAATTGAGGTGTAATTGATATAAAGTTTAATCATTTTAAAGTTTACAATTCAGTGGTATTTAGTACCTTCACAGTGTTGTGCAGCTACCGCCTTGGTCTAGTTTTAAACATTTTCATTACCCCCAAAGAAAACCTCGTATCTGTTAAGCAGTTAGTCCCCATTTTCCTCTCCTCTTGCTCCTCAGCACTTGGTATCCACAAATTTGCTTTCCGTGTGTTTGGATTTACCTATTCTATACATTTTGTATAAGTGTATATGTGGCCTTTCGTGGCTGGTTTCTTTTCACTTACATTAAGCATGATATTTTTGAGGTTCATTGACTTTATAGCGTGTATCATTACTTCATTCCTTTTTACAGATAAAATAAATATTCCGTGTGTATATAACACATCTTGTTTATCCATTCATCTATTGATGGACCATTGGGTTGTTTCTACCTTTTGGCTGTTGTGAATAGTATTGCTATGAACATCATTCATCTGTAAATAGTTGTTTGGGGGCTTGTTTTCAGATCTTTTGAGTATATACCTAGGAGTGGTTCATAATGATATATATATATATATTTTTTTGAGACAGAGTCTCACTCTGTTGCCCGGGCTAGAGTACCGTGGCGTCAGCCTAGCTCACAGCAACCTCAAGCTCCTGGGCTCAAGCAATTCTACTGCCTCAGCCTCCCGAGTAGGTGGGACTACAGGCACGCGCCACCATGCCCGCCTAATTTTTTCTATATATTTTTAGCTGTGCAATTAATTTCTTTCTATTTTTGGTAGAGACGGGGTCTCGCTCTTGCTCAGGCTGGTCTCGAACTCCTGAGCTCAAACGATCCACCCGCCTCGGCCTCCCAGAGTGCTAGGATTACAGGTGTGAGCCACCGCACCCGGCCCATGATGATATTTTGTTGTGAAATATATATATAATTGTCTAAGTGTGTACTTAGATAATTTTGAATTTCTACCACTGTACTGCATTGTATGAAGGAATCCCAGGCATGAACGTATACTTAGAATTTCACTGTGCATTGATAGAAATTAAGCCTTGGAACCTAATTTTTCACTTTATAGGAAAGTGTAATTTTTCCCTTGATTATCAGAATAATATTAAATACAGTAAATGTACAAATTTTAAACTTTTTAGAACTATATGGCTTAGATAGTACAAGTCCTTTGTAATATCACTCCTATGAACAACCTTTAGCGAATATATTTATTTTTCATGCTATATGATAAATACATTAAGAATATACTTATTCTTTTTTGTTTGTTTTGGAGACAGGGTCTCGCTCTGTTACCAGGCTAGAGTGCCATGGTGTCAGCCTAGCTCACAGCAACCTCAAACTCCTGGGCTTTAAGCAATCCTTCTGCCTCAGCCTCCCAAGCAGCTGGGACTGCAGGCATGCGCCACCATGCCCGGCTAATATTTTCTATATATTTTTAGTTGTCCAGCTAATTTCTTTCCATTTTTAGTAGAGACAGTCTGGTCAGCCTGGTCTTGAACTCCTGACTGCGAGTGATTCTCCTGCCTTGGCCTCCCAGAATGCTAGGATTACAGGCGTGGGCCACCGTGCCCAGCCTGTACTTATTCTTTATGCTGTACAATTGATAAAGTCGTATTGTTTACACTATGGCAGAAAGTATTTCAGCCATAGTATATTTTGAAAACCAAAAACAATTTTAGTACTATGAAATTATCTAATTATTAAATCAAGTGTGACATTATATTCTTATTCAGAGTTTAGATGAAACAGTATGCAAGATATATAGTTGGATGTTCTCAGGGGCTTTTAATTGGGGCCAATTTTTATTTATCTACTTGAAACTTAAAGGGAACAAAAATACTATGTCAATGAACAAATATGTTATTGAAAAACTTTAACTTACCTTTAATTCACTCATTTCCTAAATGCTTTACAATTAATTCCTGTTAATAATTTCTACATGCTACGATAAAATCGTGTTTGGTGAATTTTATTTTTCCTTTGGTGGAAAGCCAAGTGTGGAACTTTTTCAGAACTCATTCTGCATTATGTAGGAAAAGGTGCTACTTAGTTCAAATATTAGCAACCTAAGACTTGTAATAACAAATGCTTATTCTAAGAAGGCAGTGTAGTGGAAAGAGTACATGGGTGTCATTTTAAAATCATGGTTATCACTCAAAAGTGGCCCTCAACATAGCTTGGCAGTCCCACTGTATTTTCTTTGTCAGTTTATTCTTCTACTCACCATAAACTATTTTAAATTTTCTCTTTGCTTTTGAAATCTGACTCTTTACTTTCTTGACTTTTATTTCACAGAGAAAATAGACTTCATCATGTGAGACCTATAATTTCTTACCACTACATCTCCAAACCTACGGGGATCCTTGCTCATCATATTCTCCTTCTTTTTTTGTGATGGAGAACTATCCTTCCTCCTAGCTAAAGTCAGTCCTTTCTTCTTTGCTGTGGCTTCCATCCTTTCCTGCTTTTTCAGAAACCTATGCTTTTTATGTCTTTATTTCTTCTCTCTTTACTGAATTCGTATAGTCAGAACCGAAACATTTCAAGTGTCTCCCATATTAGAAAACTCCCCTTTAACTTCATATACCTATCTAGTGACTGATCTATCTTTCCTTTATGACTTAACTAGTTTTATTAAAACTGTTGTTGACATCTTCCTCCATCTCTCACTTTGCATTCACTCTTTAACCTGTTCTATCTAGTTTGTCATCTCCACTGCTCCATGAAATTATGCTAATAACCTCCACGTTGCAAAATTCATTGTAGTTCTCATCTAGCTTGTCTTCTCAGCATCATTTCTCATGGTTTATCATTCCCTGTTTTTTTCTGAGAAGTTAATCCTATGGCTTCTATGATACCTTTCTTTCCTGCTTTTCCTATTACTCTGTGCCCCTTATTTTCCTTTACCGCTAAGTATGAAAGTGGCTTAGTATAGGCTCCTTTCTACATATGTCGCCTCAGGCCGTTTGATTTATTCCCATCTGAGTCTCAGATTAGATCTTTCTTCCACTGAGGTTTAGATCCATATATCTAATAACCTGCTTGACACCTCTGCTTGTTTGGAATACAGGCGTGTCAGACTTAGGATGCTAGAAACTGAACTCATTGCCTCTCACCAAAACTTTACTACCATTCACTCACCAGAAACTTGGGCATCCATCCTGACTCCTCCATTATTCCCTGCACCCGTGCCCTTGCCCACTATCCCAAACACTACTAATTTATCTGTAATAGGTCCTGTTGACTATTCATCTTAAATGACTTACATTTGTCTGTCTGCATTGTAGTGCCCCATTGCAAAGCCTTATCTGTTGCTTAGCATGTTAACTGCCACGTGAGTTGTATTTAACTGTTGCTAGTTTTGAGTCCGGGCCTCATGAAGCGTATGTAACTCACATGTCTCTTTACCCTGGGAGCCACGTGAACTATTTTTCAAGTGTGATTTTTCATCTTAAATGACTCTTAAATTTGTCTATCTCCATTGTACTTCCCCATTGCAGAGCATTGTCTGTTGCTTAGACAACTGCTGTAGCTTCCTAACTGCCCTCTTTTCATCACCACATATCCCCCTCTGATCCATTATCCACACTGTAGTTCCTGTGTAGTACTGTGGTACTTCATGTCACTCTCCTGCTTAAAAATCCTTTAGTAGCCAGGCATAGTGGCTTGTATCTGTAGTCCCAGTTATTCTGGAAGCTGAGGCGGGAGGATCGTTTGAGGCCAGAAGTTTGAGACTAGCCTGGGCAACATAGCAAGGCCCCTTCTCTAAAAAAAAAAAAAAAAAAAAAGAAAATTAGCCAGGCATGGTGGTGGGTGCCTATAGTCCCAGCTACTTGGGAGGCTGAGGTGGGAGGATCACTTAAGCCCAAGAGTTCGAGGCTGCAGTGAGTTATGATCGAGTCACTGTGTTCCAGCCTGGGTGACAGAGTGAGACCCTGTGTCTCTTTTTTGTTTTTCGAGACAGGGTCTCAAATAAATTTCTATCATTTATAAATTACCCAGTCTGTAGTATCTTGTTATGGTAGCATAAATGGACTAAGACATAACACAATCTTTCAGTGAGGCCTAAGAGGCCCTATATAGTATAGCTTCTGTCTTTCTAGTCTTGCCGCATTTGTGCCATTGGCTTCATCTTACTGGTCATATGGCCTTCTTTTTTTTTTTTTTTTTTTTTTTTTTGAGACAGAGTCTCACTCTATTGCTGGGGCTAGAGTACCATGGCATCAGCCTAGCTCACAGCAACCTCAAACTCCTGGGCTCAAGCAATCCTACTGCCTCAGCCTCCTGAGTAGCTGGGACTACAGGCATGCGCCACCATGCCCGGCTAATTTTTTATATATATATTTTTAGTTGGGATTATCATTGGAGTACTTGATTTACTTTTTAAAGAATCACTCAGGCTACTGAGTGGAAGTAGATGAAGGGGAGGCAAGAGCAGAATCAACCAGCAGGGAGGGTATGTGCAAAAAGTAGACGGTATTATAGTGAAGAATTAGATCAGTGGGATCAGAGCTGAATGAGACATGTTATTGGATTGGGTGTTGGGTATGAGATAGAGGAATCTAAGGATGACTTCTAGTTTAAATTTTTTTCCTGACTTTACCTGTAATTCCCATCCCCCTGACCCCTCAAAAAAAAAAAAAAAAAGGAAAAACAACAACAAAAAATTTTTTTCTAAGCGTGTGGGTAGACGGTGGCAGATGGTCAGGCAGGGGTGGGGTGGAGAGAGGATAGAAAGAGTTCTGTTTTGGACATGTTAAGTATGAGATACCAATTAAACAACTGGGTGGATAGATAGTCCGGATAGCTATTCTGAAGCCCAGGGAAGAATCAATAGTTAGAGATCAACATTTAGGAGTCATCACAGAATAGGTCAGTACTGTTCAATACAAATATAATATGAGCCACATATTAATATAATGAAAAATTTTTCTCATAGCCACATTAAGAGAAAAGTGAAAAAAAACAGGTTGAAATTATTATTATTTTTTTTTTTAAAGAAATGAGGTCTCACTATGTTGCTCAGGCTGGCTTTGAATTCCTGGGCTCAAGCCGTCCTCCTGCCTCAGCCTCCCTAGTAACTACAGGTGTGTGCATCTGCGCCTGGCTGAAATTAATTTTAATAATATATTTTATTTAACACAGTACCTCTAAAATACAATTATTTTAATAAACAATCAGTATAATACACTTGCGCATCGCTTAATGCTGAGGATAGATTATGAGAAATACATTATTAGGCGATTTTGTTGTGCGAACATCATAGATGGTATGGCGTATTGCTCCTAGGCTACAGACCTGTACAGCATTTTACTGTACTGAATACTGTAGGCAACTGTCATATAATGGTATTGATGTATCTAAACATACAAAAGGTACAGTAAAATTTTATTATATTTTTATGGGATCACCATTGTATATGTGGTCCTTCGTTGACTAAAACTTTATGCAGCACATGACTGTAGTTTATTAATGGGATGTTTTACATTCTTTTTTTTTTAATTGTACTCCTTGGAATCTGAATGTATATTTTATACTTATAGCACATCTTAATTGAGACATGGGTAGTGAAAAACTGGTAGGATTAATGGATGGGAAGTTCTATAGTAGCAAAGGATAGTTGGAACCAAGGTAGAGTAAAGTAATCTGTAGAGGGAGAAATTAGGTGTTTAGACTTGTGGGATTTTTGATATCTAGATTGGAAATGGTGTAATGACCTTGGGAGATTTTGACTGTGGTGAAATAAAAATGAAAGAGAAAAGTGACTGAGAGGAAGGATTTTGGGTGGGTTTTCTGAGTGAATGTTGACATTGCTAAGAGTAATGATAGGAGTAGTAGTGGTTAGTGAGCAAGATGCTACATTCTTTAATTATGGAGTGGAGTGATGAGGATTCTGGTAGATGACAGTAAAAACGAGGTTCCTTCCTTAGAGACCTTTCCCCTGTCCCACCAGGTCAGTTTATACTCTTGTTCAATGCTTCCATAGACTCCTATATATTTCCTCTGCAGTGCTCATTACACCTGTTTGATGCTCACTTGATTCCGGTCTCCAAGAAAGCAGGACCAAGTTTGTCTTATTTCCGTATTGCTAGTGCCTGCCCAATATCTGGCACATAAGCTCTTAAAAATTTACATGAACTTTACAAGATTTCTGGAGGTTTGGTTCTAGTCCTTATTCTGTTATGAGTTAATTGTATCTTAACCATCCTTTAACTTTGTTTCATCTTCTATAAAAGGATGAGTTTGAACTAGATTTTGTCCAAAGTGACGGTTCTGATGGTTTTTAGTAGAGTTTGTTTCTGTGACTTATACGTCTACAATTCTGATGTTTTTCAGTAGTTTGTTTTCTGAGTTAGTTCTTTGATTTCCTCTAAAAAATATCTTTGCTTTACTTAATAGTT
>RJWJ010035983.1:0-16348 GCA_004363605.1 Indri indri
GTCCTAACTCATTTAATCTTCTTAGTGATCCTATTAAATACCTACGAGATAGGAACTCTTATTTTCCTCATTTTACAGCTGAGAAAATGGGAGACTCAGAGAACTCATGTAACTGGCCACAGGTCACACAGCTATTGAGTGAAGAGCATGGTGGCACCTAACCTTTCGCCTAAAGAAAGCCATGCCCCTTCCCCTCAAAGGGAGGCGGTACTTCCAGAAGGACTTTGTCTCCAGGGAAGTCTTGGCTTTGGGATTCAGGCCCCGTTCTAAGTTTAGACTCATTGGTGATGTTCGGTAGTGGGCTCAATGATTTGGCTTCAGTTAAATGCCACAAGCTCTCTGAAGATGAGCCCTGGCTGTCAGGGGATCCAGCCCTCCTCTCATCCCAGGAATGAGGGGACTCTTACCATAGGCCTTGGAATATTCTCCACCCCTCCTTTTGACAGCTTCTTTTATGCCTGGGACATTACTGAGCTGTAGCTTAAAGAATGAAATTCCTAGGTTTGCAGGGAGCTCGCATCCACATTGGAAGGCTCAGGAGCACTTAATGTCAGCAGCCTTTATTCGTCCAACTTCTCTCCAGGGTGAAGGAACAGCCACCCATTAAAAACCAAATTATTAAAAGAAAAATTCCAAATCTTTAAAGAAGGGCCCGCGGCAGCGAGCATTCCCACCCTTCCCTTTTCTCTTCCCATAACCAATGAGCTTGCAGCACAATTTGTTTCTTGAAACTTTCGGGACATCAGAGTTCTGGTGTCCTCATTTTCCTTCCTTCCCACTGATGTATCATTACTAGAGTGAAAAAAGAAGGGCGTCTCGAGGGCTTTTGAAAAAAAAAAAAAGGGTGACTACTCAAGACGTTTTGTAAAGGGGGGAAAATTGCAAAGAAAAGGGACCTCAGTAGGGGGTGCAGGGGCTGTGAATGTAGCCTTGTCTGGCGGTCCTTTCAGCTGAAACCTGGTGCTGGCGTTCGTAGTTCAGTTCAAACTGCCACCTTTAGTTCTTGCTGGCTTTTCTGCCCTCTCCCCAGAACCTCAACAGATTGGGGCTTATTTACCTATTCACACTCCGCCGTGGAAGCTCATTAATAGGCTTATTAGCAACACCATTCATGGGAGGCCATTGACAAGAGGGGTTCCAGCCACTTGAAGAGGGAAGAGAAAAAATCTGTAAAGAGATTATTTTCTCATTCAGAAGGCTCGTTGGTGTGAAGACTTTCCTGGACCGTCTGAGGTCACTTGAAGACTGAATATGACGACAGAATTGATTTTTAAAAAAATAATTCCAAACATGCTTTTGCTTTTCTCAAAACTGAAGAGTTTCCTGTCATGGGCTTGTGGGTTTCCCTCCCTTCACAATGAGCACTCGTAAGGCAATAAGGGGCTTTTGATGGATTGGTGTCTTTTCCTCTCTGTAAAGGGTAAAATCTGCAAACTGTGTCTGGACATTAAAGTAGGTGTTCTTATTTGTCATTTTCAGGGGAAGGCTTCCTTTCCATTCGGTGTATAAAGCCATTGATGAATGGGGGACAGGGACAGCAGCTTCCTGCACCATTAATTTATGTGAGAATGTGTTAACAGCACTTTCAATGGCTGATGGACTCTTGCAGGATGGGAAAGGAATCTGCCCTGAGACACCGAGTTTCCCACTGGTGGGGAATGTAAAGACGTAGGTGCCAGCCTCTGAGCAGGCAGACATGCAGCCCCGTCCCCTTTCTGAGACTTTGAAAACACATGGGTATGCTCAGAACAACCCAGGTGGGGGAGAATAGCTGAGTGTCACCTGGCTGAAGTATATGTTAATTAAAAGGCTCTGGGACTGATCCAGGTTAGAGGACTTGAGCAAAAACATCCTTCTCCCACCAAGCATATAGATGGATAAATTTGCCTGAGAATCAAACTATTATTTTTGTTGTCAGATTTCCAAAATACAATTTCATAGCTGTTTGCTTGAGGCATTTAAATGGATGGTACTTCTGGCTTTTAAGTCATTTGCATATAAGTTTTCTATGCTGTATTGTGAATAAAAGTGATTTTCTAATCAGGCGGCACCTTGAAAAAATATTTTTGTAAATGTTATGAAGTGTGCAGTGTTAGTGACCCAGGTGCAACTGCATTTCTAAATGCAGGAAAAGTCGATTTTCCACATTAGCTTTGTTCTCACTGCTCCATCTAGGGTTTAGTGACCTTTTCTAAAGAAAAATAATTAAGGTTTTTATCTGCATGGTCTTGAACCTAAGCATGACTGATCAAGAGATGGGTGAATGAAGGAGGAAAGGTATATTTAAAAATAAATTATCCTGAAGACACAGCCTAGTGAAAGGGTAAAAGGAAAATATGAACTTTCACCAGTTACAGCTTGGTGTTCAGTTGAAGAATCGGATTTTGCATCTAAGATTTTGAATCTAAGATTCAGAGAGAGGAATTGCTTTGCTCCAGATCATACAGCTATTTATGGCACAGTTCAGTCTTCAGACTTTTGAATTTCTTTTTATTAATACAAATGTGTATTACTAAACAACAAGTTTTTGTTGCAGGTTTTGACTTTTTCTAAGAGCCACATTCAAAGTGAGGCTCTGTCAGTAGCCAGCTGTGTGACTCTGGGCAAATTACTTAACCTCTCTGATCCTCAGTTTTTTAAATCAGAAACTGAGACTATTACTCTGCAGAGTGGTCGTGCAGATTAAATGGAATCATCTATTTAGTGTGCCCTGCCCATAGTGGGGCCTCCATAAATAATCTGTTTCCCCCCACTCTCATTTCCATTGTTTATAAGGACAGAAAAATGCTATGTCCTGCAAATATTCTCAAGTTGCTTCCTCTCCTCCATAAGCTTCAGCTGCATTAAGCTTTTCTCCGCAGTACCATGCAGACGCATGGTAGTCTCTTTAGGGGGAGAGCAAGGGGAGAGCGTTGTGTCATTTGTTTTCTCACTCGACAGAAAACAACGTAACGCAGCCACTCGGGAGACGCCGGCCAGCCCACCTCGCTAGGGAGGGAAGGAGGAGGTGGCGCAGCGCGCGGGCCCAGGCCTTATTGGGAGGATACCGTGGCACCCTCCGTCCCGGTCGCGCCGGGTCCTCGCCTTCCCGGCCGCGTCTCCCGCGGTTCGGGGGCGTCGGGAGCCGCACGGGGCTCGGGCCGGGCGCGCGGCGCTGATTGGCAGAGCGGGCGCCGCCGTCCAGGAAACGGCTCGGGTTTCAGCGGGGGCGTGACCCGCGCGAGGAGGAGGCGGCGGCGCGGGCGGCGGCGGCGGAGAGCGCCGCGGAGAGCGGAGCGGGCGGGCGGCGGGTGCGGAGCGGGAGCGAGCGCGCGGCCGCCACAAAGCTCGGGCGCCGCGGGGCTGCATGCGGCTACCTGGCCCGGCGCGGCGACTCCTCTGCGGGCTGGCGGGGGCCGGCCGCGAGCCCCGGGGGCCGGGAGGCCGCAGCTCTCCTGCGCGCTCTGAGCACTCGCAACTTGCAAGCAAAGTTTGGTGGAGGAAACGCGGAGCCTGAGTCCTTTCTTCCTCTGGCTCCCCAAATCCGAGGGCACTCGCGGGCGTCATGCCCGCGCTCCTCCGCAGCCCGCGGCGCGCGTGAAGCCTCGGAGCCTTGGCACCGGCGGGGACCCAAGGACCACTTTTCCTGGAGTTGTCCCCGGAGCTCGTCGCTTGCTCCATCCCGACCCACACGGGGCGCGGGACAGACACATCGCGGAGGAGCGTTGCCATTCAAGGTAATCGCCGTGCCGGACGTCTTGGGGAGCTTCGCCAGCCGGGAAGGCGGGCGCTGGGGAGCCGGGACACCGGTGTACTGTCCCCAGGCGGAGGGCGCGGGAGAACTGGCATTGTGCAGGGCGCTCCCTGTCCTCGCTCTTCGGCTGCATAGGTGATGGGGGAGGTGGGTGCGTGCCGACGGCTGGCGTTTGGGAAGTTCTGCCTCCTCCACCCCTATCCAGATGCTGACATCTGCCTCTGGCGCTGACACCCCCCTCCCTGTCAAACTCCGGCAGGCGCAGTCCCGCCGGCTGGGCGTGTTCCTCCGACCCCGGAGCGGACGGACCAGGACTGTGCCTGCCGGTGGCTCAGCCCCACAGGCCAGGCCCCATGGGGGAATCTTGGGGGTTCCCCATCCCTGGACCGGGGGAGCTCTTGCCCTCTCTTATTCTGGCCTCGCCTGGGACCCTATTTTGGGAGGGAGCTGCTGGGGCGGGGCCGGTGACATCCCCGTTGGGGTGGCGATGGACAGGGATGGCACTTTTGGGGAGGCGGCGGCCCTGGTTCCCGGATTTCGGGGCCGGGCGCCCCTGCCCGCAGCCGCCATCGGCGCTGGAGGGAGCGCAGCGCGCCCGGGGCTAGGGGGCGAGCTGGACCGACTTTTCCTAGTTCGCCCTTCTGCTCTGCCGCAGCCGCTCGGAGATGTCGAAAGCGCCGGCGAGTTCTAACTTGCGCGCTCATTCTTTCGGCGGCGGGGCCGCGCGGGGAACCAGCGAGGGCCCTGCGTGGCGCGGGCTCCGACCCCTGGCTGGGCGCAGGAGGCCGGCACGGGGGCCACCAGCTTCTGCCGCTCTCCTCGCGGCCCGCTCCCTTGCAAACTATTCTCCAGACCTTCCTTCCTCTCTCCCAATTCAGTAAAACCTGCCCTTAAAGGCAAACCTGCTTTCACACTCTGGGCACCCATTATGTGTTTGGTGCGAAACGCTATCAACATTTAAAACTCCATTGTCCCCCTAGTCCCAAATCCCTATAAATCTTCCACTGGCCTCGACTCATTTTCATCTGAAAAGCCTGTTTAGTTTGAATAGAAAAGCAATCAGGCTCCCCCTCCCTCTCCGTCTCCCTGGAATGTCAATTAAAATGCAGATTTCTCTGAGCTCTTTAGCGCCCCGAGAAGGGGGAGAAAAACTGGATATTCCAGGCAAACTAATGAAAGAAGTACTGCCCTGAGACGGGGTGCTGCGAAGCACCCCTAAACTGCTTGCAAGTGCCCGTTGGATTGCGAGCGTTGATCGGGAGAGAACTGTGGTCCTGGGCCAGCCTGTGTTTTTTGAGATTTCGATGTGTTGTAGAATTTCCACCCCCAGAGTTGAGCCCTCGACATCTCCCAGCCCTACTCAGTGCTGGGGAGAAGCAGGGAGCCCAGCACCCTGACCTTGCCTGGCACTGTTGACTTTCCTGATGTGAAACCTACCGGGCAACAAAACGCCAGGTGCTCAGCGTGGGGGAGCTGGCAGCAGATGGATCACGCCTTAGGTGGAAGCCCTACTTGGCGGGCACCGGTGGGCACCTTCTTGGAGGGTGGGGGGTTTGGGAATGTTCTGGTAAACTGAAGAGCCCAGCCCAGGGCTGGCATCGGGACCACTCCCTAGCCAGGCCCTTCTTGCTTGTCACTTTGCCTGTCTTTAGGGGCAGGCTTGTGCCGAGGTGAAAATGGACGGGGGTTTGGGGAGGTGGCTGAGAAGAGCCATCCATCAGAGGGAGGGTGACAACTCCTCCCGCGCAGGCTGAGAAGAGAGTTCCCTTTCAAGGGGAAAAATAAACACGCTGGGGCTTTCACTGGGGCTCAGACTCCAGGAAGGATTATGGTATTGAAGGCAGGAAGCCGGGATTGTGGCCGCCAGCAGCATGCTGGGCCTGTGTTCCCAACACCGAGCCTCGGGACCTAATTATCCTGCCTAGGAGGTCGTGCGATACTTTTGTCCACTGGGGTAAGGGACTGTACAGACCTGTCGCCCGCCTTAGGTCTCTGCCTTCCAGAGATGTGGGGAGGGGGCTGCCCTGGGGCCTGGACCTGGAAGTGGCTGAGATGAAAGTTTCTAGTGCAAGCTGTTGGAAGGACTGGACGCCTTGAGATTCAGGGGAGGGCTCCGTCCACTGTTCTCCATCTAGAGCTCAGGAGGCTTCTCTGGGCAGGGGTGGGTGGGTGAGGTGGCTGGTGAAACAGCCTGGGGCGAAACCTCTGTGAGGACTCTAGATTGTTCCTGAAGTCATGTTCAAAGTAGAAAATTCCCCTGCATTCTGGAAATGCTTGGTAAATCAGTGAGAATGTTTGTGTACTTTCCTCCCACATATATGTAGAAATAGATTTGGAATTATCTTTTGAGGTTCTTGATTTTAAGAGGAAAGAAATGTTAGGGGGGAAAAAAACCCGTCAAGCAATCTGAAAACACAGCAATCTGACAGCATGCACGTACACTTTTCTTGCTTTTGCTGTGAATCATACCGTTTTCAGCGGAGCCTTCTGTGCTGCAGAGGTTTTTTCTTCCTCCTTTGGAAATGGTGGTGGCATCCTTTCCGCCCTCACCCACTTTAATCCTCAGTCGAGGCTAAAAGGAGCAATTTTCATGATAGAGCTTTGGGGAGGCTCCAGCAGTGTTGAAATTCTATGTCAAAATTTGAAACATCAAGTCCGGTAAACAAAAATCGCACGATTTAGAGAGTTTTTGTATTAAAGGCCTCTCCACCCCTAATCTTCTAAAGTTTGTGCATTTTGACTTTACACGTAGTCACTGAGGTTACTGAATGAATTTAAAGTTATTTGGAATATTTTAAACTTTTTTGGACAATTCTCTTTGCCTTGGATAAAATTCTTGAACAGAAGAGTAAGTCAAGTGCCCCCTTGTAACTTCTGTGCTGAGATTTCTGCCAGTAGGTTAGGGTACTCAGTCATTGGTCTAGTGGCATCCCATGACAGTAATTTACAGATCATCGTTATTAATAAACTCCTACATTATTCATCAAAGTTTGCATCTGCTCTGCTTCTTGACCCCCCTGCAGAGACGGAAGACATTTCGGGGGCCTGGGCTGCCACTTAGTCACAGTGGAAGGGAGTTCAGGCTTCGAATACCTTTTTGGTTTGGCTGCTTTGAATGCATCTCTGTTCCGTTCATTCTTCCTAAGCGGCTGCCTGGCGAAACGTTGACATACGCTTCTGCACTTGAAAATGAATCCTGACAAGTGTAAACTGGTGGGAATTTTTCGTAGCCTTCCTGGGATTCTTTTGATTTAGCGTGGTCTCTCTCGCTGCTTCCTGAGAACCACATGAGGGTGGAACAAACTACTCAGCCCCAGCCCAGCAGAAATGCGGGTCTGTGAGCAGACGCCTCCCCAGTTTAGCTTTCTAAAGCCCAGTCGGACTGAGAGAAGTTAACGAGGTTGGCTATGCCAACCCGTGCATTTTTAACTTGCTTTTGTAGCTGCCCTTGAAACGAAGGTCACGTTGCTTCTGCTTTTTGAGGGCGATAGAAGCGACAGCGGGTAGTGGAAGGGAGCAAACTTCTCCTAACTGGAGCGGCCGCGGGTAGCTGTTGGCATCCTGTAGCTTCTGTTTTATCTCTGTCTTTCTTAAAAGTATGCCTTTTAAAAGATGAGCCTAACACGTTTTGTGGACCTGTTTGGTGGAGACACCTGGGACCCCGAGGTGAGGCTGGAAGGCTTTTGCGGAGAGTGAAAAAGAACTCCGTTTGCACACATTGGAGAGGATGAAAAATGGTTTTATTCCACTCGGGTTTCAGTGAGTTGGGGAAGATTCCACTGACTCGCCAAATCTCTTTCCTTCTGTGACAGCAGCAGCAGTAGCAGTAGCAGCAGCACCTCGGTCCCTGAGCCCACCGCAGGCGGAGGCATTGCCGGCAGTCCATGCGCGTAGAGGAAGTGTGCAGATGGGATTAACGTCCACATGGGGATATGGAAGAGGACCGGGGATTGGCATTGTAACCATGGTCAGCTGGGGCCACTTCATCTTCCTGGTCGTGGTCACCATGGCAACCGTGTCCCTGGCCCGGCCCTCATTCAATTTAGTTGAGGATACCACATTAGAGCCAGAAGGTAAGTTATTTAATTTCGCTTTCAGGGTACCAAGTTTGTTTTGGGATTTGGCTTGGGGCGAGTGGCACTTATGTTAAGGCCTGTTTTGGAGTCAGCTGCCCTTGCGTTGTGAACGCAGCTTCTAAAAGCACTGGGAGAGGGTCTCTCCGCTTTCCCCAGGGCAGAGATTGTGAGAGAAGGTTCTTAGCTGCAGCGCTATAGGCGGAATGGTATAGTTCGCTGGTCTCTTGGTGTGTGTTTCTCTGTGCTGGGTGAGGAGGCAGCAGCAGTCCACCTTTATCCAGTGCCCAGGAGAGCTGTGGAAGGGACCGGCCGTGGGAGGATGGAGGATGAATGCCCTCTGTAGTCCCTGCAGCACCATTCTTACTGGAGCGAGAGTCTTGCTTACAGTGTGAAGAATTGCTATTTTCTGACAAAAGGAACCTGTAAGGGAAATTGCCAACATCTGAAATGCTGACGTCTTATTTTCATTGTTTAAGGAGCAAAGAAGGTTCTGAAGTTCAGCATGGAGAGAGGCTTGACATATTAGATTTTTTTTTTTTTTAGCCGTTGTAATTCATAGTACTTAAGCAATGCATCACAGAGTGGCAGATTCTATTTTAGGTTAACTTGAAAGCGAGTATGTCAGGGGGTCTCCCATTTCTGGGAACTTCCAGATCTCGCAAGGCATGCATTGGTGTTTCAGCTTTGGAAATGTCATTTTAAAGGTATATGGCTGGTTGTGAGGACTATACGAGGCTGAATTATTTAGCTGGGCAGATTTGGAGCCTCTCTCCCACGTCCTCTGGAGACAACGTTAGCCAAGCCTCTACTTGGTGCTGCATTGAAATCTGTCATCAGTAGGGAATATTGGTAGCTGAGTTATTTTTCGAGTGGTAATCCGAGAATAAAACAGCAGATCCTAGCACTCATCGCCACTTAATGAACCTGTTTGCTGGGAGCCCACCTGGTGCCTGTCTGGCTTTGGGTGCCTGCCTGGCTTTGGGAGCCCGCTGCTGTCCCGAGTGGCAACTGGGGTCAGCTGAGCTGCTCTGGGAACACATCCTGTGCGTGGAGTGCGTGAGCAGCACGTTTAGCCAGGGGGAGGTTGGGGGAGGACAGAAAGCCCAGCCTTCTTAGCTCTGCCAGGGCGATCGGTGGAGCAGGGTTGTGTTCCGTCTGAGCCGAGAGTTCTGGGAGATGTGGTCTCCCTAGGAAGACCCTGTGCACACGTCATTAAGGGAAAAGGACCGAAGCACTTATCACCCGAAGCAGTTCTGTGAGACTGGGGAACTTTTTGTTACACAGAGGCATGGTGGCTTTACAATTAACAGGTGTGGTGACATCGACCTACCACATCTCGGTCACTGGGAAGGGAATCTGGTAGGAGTTTGTGTCTGAAGCTTCTACAGGCTACTGCTCTAGACTGATTATGGAACTGCCTCTTTGTGACTTGTGCTGGGACATCAGGACGAGTGTAATTTGCAGTGGTGATGCATTTCTCAAGGGCTTAATGTGAGGGGGGAAAAGTTTCCAGTTTCTGAAAGTCATGCCTGTACTCTTTAATTTTGCTAATAATTAAAATGGATGTTTCCCTAATTGCTGGTTTTCCCTTGAGTATGTGGCGCAACACAAACTGAGGAAGCTGAGCTGGGGTTTCTTACAGTGTGGGCTTCAGGAACGGCCCAGGTTAGGAAAAAACTGTCATTTTTCATTTGGTTTTTCAGGGCAGCGTTATTGTGAGTTTATTTCAACGTAGAGCATAAAATGGTCCTGGAGGATTTCTTTTACCGTCTTTAATTATTGAAGGAAGTTTCAAATGTGTGTGTACATGCAGGGGGAGACAGGTGAGGCAGAGAAGGAAGGAACTGGAAAGGGACGAAGCCCCCCAGATGGGTCTTTGTGTAAGAATTTGTATCCAACAATGTGCATATTGTTGGAAGCAGGTCTTCCCAACCTGGATCTGCGGTTGCACTTGGGGGTCGGGGGGAAGGTTCATGAAGTCTCTGAAATTGTAAGTGATGTTTCGCGAAGGTCCTTTTGTGCATTTTTCTAGGTGCATGGTTTCCATGAGGTTTCTATCCATAGTCGTGAGACATTAAAAGAAATGGAGATGATTTAGAGGAAGGTGCAAAATCCCACTAAGAGAAGGCTCTGGAAAAGCATGGAAAGTCCTAGACCTCAGTTTCCCTTTCTGTCATGTGAGGGTTTGATAAGATTATCTGTAGAGTCTCTTCGTTAATATTCAATGACTATCAATATCCTCAGAAGCCTTTTGACTACCTACCTCTAAAGGTGGTTACTAGATTTGAATTTGACCTGGATATAAAGAGCAGTTAGCACAGGGCCTGGTTATCTAATAAGCACCTGTTGCATGGTGTTGTCATCATTGTCTCCAGTGAGCTGGGAGCATGGGTCTTTCCAGTCCTGTGGGCTGGCTCTGCCAGTTGCCACAATGTCGGGAAATATCTAGGCTGTTGGATACGGTGGGGAAGAAAACAGCTGTGTTTGCTCTCTGTAGGGTCCGCACTTCTCTCATCTGTTAGTGTGATGTTGGCAACTGATTTGGGCCCTAAGACCACCAGTTCTTCTATTGCAGGAGTTTTGCTTTGGTGTCAGAGGTGATGAGGAAGGTAATTGAATTGTAGATGAGGTAGGAGTTTTCGACAACTGGAAGTGGGCTGAGGTTTAGGCCCTGTGGTGTCAAATTGGAGTGTGTGTTGTCTGTGTGTCTGTGCCCCCATTTTTCCGTTCTCCATAGTTAATATAGCTGTAGCTTTGGTTAACAGCAAGTTCAGCCCTGACCTTCTGTTGCACAAGGCCTTATCTTGGAAGACTTTTTGGTTTGCTTATTTGGAAGCTGAGTTTAGATAATTTATGTTGGACAGGAAAAAATGTGACCGAGAAGTTCCAGGAAGGAGCCTGGGCCCTAACACTGGATGGTCCTTTTCTTTGGCCTTTTCAAGGAAAGGTTGTGTCTAGTTGTCTCAGCTTTGTGCAATATCATATCATATATCATGTCATATCATATATGTCATTTGTCCTCTGGGTACTTGCTGAAGTGGTAACAGTGGGATTGAGTCTACTCAGTTGACTTAAGAAAACAATCTCTAGAAGATTTTCGTTTTTAATATTTCAGATTAAAAATGATTATTTCCAGTTGGTCATTCATTATTATAGGGGACCAACAGAAGGGTGGGGAAACACAGTTATTGACTCAAAGTGGGGGCTGATCTCAATGCTAAGTACTATTCTTTTGATTAATACACTAAATATTTAAAGTACAGTCAAGCTCGATTACCCTGAGCAACTCTTACTTTCAAGTTCTTTCTGACATTGTCACCTTACTCTGGTTAATTAAGTCACTGTTGACATTAACAGCATTTTTGTTTACACCAACCCAGTGGGAGCTAAAATAAAAGGGCTTTTCCAACCCAGCACCCTTAATTACTTTCCCACCCTCCACAAAGTGTGATTCTGAAAAGCAACAACTTGGGGAAAAGAGTAGTTTGCACGCCTTTTTTTAAAAAAAAAAATTCAATTTTTTTGGACAATCTTTCAAGAGGTGATGCTGTCCTTGACCAGTATGAGTTGGTCCAAAGTTCAACAGCAGAGAAGGTGAGGATGGGATCCACATGGAGACCTTCCTAAGTTAGATTTTTCCAGCATGGTTTAAATCCTTTGTTAGAAGTATTGCAAATACCATAATATCAGCCACACGCATTTAATTGCAAGTTAAAAGAAAAGAAAAGAAAAAAGAGTATATCCTCATACCAAGAATGAATGATTTAAAATAATCCTCTGTTTTGTATTATCTGCATCTTTGTTCCTCAGTGAGTGTTAATATTTAAGAGTTGACAGTAACTTGATAGTTAGCTTAGGAACAAGGACTTATTCTTGGTCAATTAAACCAAATGCAGGCTTATGTAGTTAAATACACAATGAAGTACACATTCTTTATTAGTATATAAAGTATTTCACAATTCATAGACAAAGGGCTGTGTTTAATATTACTTCTAGAGCAAAAATCTGGCAAGCCCAGAGAATTCGTATTTGTATCATTTCTATACTGGCTTCGTGTGTGTGTGTGTGTGTGTGTGTGTGTGTGTGTGTGTGTGTGTGTGTTGCCTGTTTATCTTAACCAGTTAAAAGACTGAGCACCTATTATGCAAAAAGCCCCCACCAGGCCATAACTGAAGATTTGTTCCATGTCCCTATCCAGTTGAGGGTGAGAATTCAGATAACCAGAACAATCCAATATGAGATGTTTCTGATATGAGACTTAATGAATAATTACATGGTTATGAAATAACCAGGTAGTGTTTAAACTGGAAGAGTTTTGTTTAATGTTCACATTCTCTATAAAATGTATCCACTAGACCTCCAGCTTGCAGACCGTTGTTTGTTTGGGTGTTTATTTAGTGGAAGATTGTTGTTAAAAGGATACCAACCCCCTTTAACCAGAGTCTAGCTTACTTTTACATTTCCGTTTCAGCTAATTTTAGTCTTTAAAGGAAAACGTGGGAAATAGGTTTTTGGGGGCCGCCTGTTAAACTAGGTAGGAAATACAGCTGGTGTGCGACTGTTACGGTTTGAGTCTTAGTAGGATGACTTGTCTTGGTAGGCAGTTAAGAAATTATTTTTTTGGAAGTTTGCTAGGTGATTCCACCAGATAATTCTGATCCAGTGGGTTTTATGCGGCTGTGCAGAAATGTCCCACGGTCTTTATTTTTAATTTTTTTTTCCTAAGGGATGATTTTAGCTTTAGATTTTGTGTTCTTTTTATTTGTTTGTTGTGTCCCACGTGAGATTTAGAGATGGCTCTACTTTTTCAGCTTTCCTAGGATGGAAGTGCTTGGTGTTGCTAACTAAACTGCACCATCTTCCTCCCTTACCTGTCTTCTCAGTGTAGCTTCTTTTAACTGATAGCAGTGGTTGCTGAAGGCTGTATGTGGCTTAACGGTGAGGCTTATGTAAGGGCTGCAAGTTTAGCAGCTACCTGAAGAGGCGGGTTTCTGAGCAGTTAATTATGTGTCAGTATCATTCTGTCCAAGATGACTCTGTCAAGGAGGAACAAACCCCTAAGGACTCAGCTTTGACTTGGTAGCAGCTCTTGAGCCTGAGTTTTTAAAGCTGTGTATAATTCGGGTTCCATTTTGGGGAAAATGGTTATCTTGGTGGGAAACCTTAAGCAGGCTTTTTTGGAAGCCTAATTCTCCGCATACTGGTCACTCCTCCTGCTAAGCCAGGTGGACACAAAGTGACCCAGCCAGGTGGTAGCTCTGGCCTTCTTGGATTAGGGAATGTGAGGTTGGATTAAGGAATGTGAGGGGCTTGGAAGAGGGGCCTGAGACCAAGTTCTTTCAAGGAGAGGTCCGGTTGATCAAACTGCTGGACACAGCACTGTGATGTGTTCTTCAGTCTTGGAGATGTCTCCTTCTGAAATTAATAAAAGTCACATTTTTTTCAAGTTTATCTTCCCTTGCTCTGATCTGTTATCACTTCTTTTTAGGGCATGATAGAAAATCCCAAATGGTAGCCCCATCAGTGGTAAGTGGTGGCCATAGGCTTTTATTGGCTTCTGGTTGTGTAACTTCAAGCTTTTACCATTTATATGTTCATACAAAAAGGTATTTACTCATTAGAACAAGCCATGGTTATTCTTGAAGAGCGTGAGTCAAGTAAAATAGGCAAGCTTTAGGTTTTGAGTAATTTTGGTTTGGGGGAACTTGCACCGTGGAGGAGTTTTAAGGGATTGGATATGTTATTTATTCCACTTTGGAATTCCATAAGTAATTCTACCCCATTGTGGACTTTTACCATATCACGTGAATGTTAAAAATTTCTGATTCTTTTGGATAGTACTGAGTCAGAGAGCTAAGCTGTAGCATACTCTTTATTTTAACCCCTTGTCCAACTAAAGAGGGGTAAATTCCAAGTCGTTTCTGAACAGAATGCACACATAGAGAATTTCAGGTTATGGTGAACATGTGTTTTATGAGGAGGCTAAAAATAGCTTCTAAGGAAAATGCTGATAGATTGAGGAATGAGAACAAGGGACATATTTATTTGTGTAATTTATGTCGCACGTTTTCTTGAAACAACTCAATTCTGAGCTCTAACATTAATAAACTCTATATAAATTGTCATGATTATTTTCTAACCCTAGAGCTCCTGTATTACTATATGTGACCTAGTTTTACACATGACAGTTTGTTGTTAAGTGTTCCATACATAACCAATGGTAATGTTTAAAAAATACCCAGATGTTGAAAAGGCCAACTATGTGTGTGTATTCAAGGGGGCATGCTATAAAATGAAATGTCAAGATCATTGCAATGGTTAAGTTTAGGGTTTAAACCCTTTGAACACCCTCAAAAAGTTCAGATTGTCAGTTGACAGTGGAATCGCCCCGAAGATGTGTGGCTGCCTTGGGGAGACTTCTTGGACTGCTAAGCCTCCTGGATTTCCACCAAGACATGTCGCATTCTTAGCTGGCTGCAGAAGGCACAGTTGAATATATAACCTAGATGTTATAAGTGTTTCACGTTCAAATCTTTACAAGACTAAGAATCCCCTGTGCAATTAATCTAACTTCTGCATCTGACATTTTTTTTAATAGAAATAAGTAAAATTGTTTTGAACAGCATATAATATGCTTTATGGAGACATACACTAATAGGGAATTTGACTTTGGGAACTAGTTTAAATCTCCACTATGTACTGGTGCTCTGACCTCAGAAAAATTAGATAACCTCTCTGAGCCTCAAAGATATTATCTGTCTGGAAGGGTGAATGTACAGATTAAATGCAAATGGAATGTAAATCTCCTGGCCCAAGATAGGTGCTCAGTAAATGCTGATTTCTTCCCTATTCCACTTCCTTGTCAAAGTAAATTTAAAACCAGTATTTCCTGGACTGATAAGATGTTTACCCTACAATAGACAATGATAAATCTGTTGAGAGGCATTTACATTAATTAAAATAGAAAAGTAACTCTAGGCCCTGGATTTGTCCAACCCTTTTTATTATCTCGGGCTTTTGCAAGTGCCCTGGATTTTGGGAATGGGATCATCTTGCTGCTTGCGGTGCAAATGGTTCAAAGTTGACATTGTTTTCTTCCCTGATGAAAAAAGTCAGTTGCAGCTACGCAATGAGAGCAAGACACGTACTTCATGAGGAACAATATATTTTGGCAAAAGAGTTTTCTGTTTGAGGCTTCCAAAGGGTTGTCATTAGGCCCTGTGAGGAGTGATAGGGAGAGGTTATGGGATTGGGCGGGGCGGGGTGTAGCATGTTCTGCTTTTGTCCAGCCTTGCCAGGGGAGCTCCGTAGCCCATTATGATCATCCTTGCTGTGTTTGACTGTAGTGACGTCCCCTGGTCAGTCTCCTGGGTGTTCCTAGGTGCACAGGTTGCTGTGCTTCCAGTCTGCATGGAAGGAGGCAGAGGGAATTGGGATGGGACCCACAGTACTGAAGCGAGTGGAGCTGAACGGTCATTTGCAGGTTATACCCCTGTGGGGGTTACTTGATGGGACAGGCTGGGGCGCCAGTGCTGATGAATGAAGTCGCATTCCTTTAGCGCATTCCTTGAGATGATGATGATGAGCGTGACGAGGATGGTGGTGCTAATAACTAGCTGCCATTTAGTAGGTGCCTGCTGGATGCCGTGTTAGGTACTTTGACCTATATTATCCCTAATCTTAATAACCCAGCAGATCCCAGGTATTCTTGTTCCTGTTTTATGGACAAGGTAACAGACTCGTGGAGATGAAGTGATTCCTCCAAGACCTCACGGTTGGTGAGTGTGGAACCAGGCCTTTGGGTGAATGTGTTGGTGCAAGAGAGATTTCCCAGTTGACTCCTTCTCCTTTCTGAGCCGGAGGATCTTTTGTGGGATACTCTGGTGACCCTCTCATTTTTTCCTAAATCTGTCCTTGGTTAAACTTGTAAGGATACTACTGGTTGATTCTTTTTCTTTCTCACACATCCACATCTAATTCCCGTAAAGTCATTTGAAGAAAAATCTTGGACAGTAAAAACATTCTAAGAATGACATTTTGTGATTCTTCCAGAAAGGTCTTTGGTGATATGTGGCTTATTGGTAAGACACTAACCCTGTCTGGTCTGTCTCCCAAGGAGACCATTGGGAGACTGCTCCAGGTCCCAGTGGGTGGCCCAGGCTGAGCCACACTACAGTTCAGGATGAGAAGGGTCTGCCCGTTGCACATTGGCATATAAGCCACCTTAGCAGAGCAGGATGTCCCCAGTTCTTCCTTGTCCCAGGTACCTCTGGTGGTTTGCCCTGGATCCTACTAAATGTTAGCCTTTTTGGTTGCCACTTGGATATTGTGTCAAGCTTTTCCCCCCAGTACTTCTGATTTGCAATTGGGTGAGAAATCAAGGCCCATCTGCAGAGACCCCTGTACCTGGAGCTCCTGCAACCTGTGGTCATGGAAACAACAGGCACCAAAGCCTACCTGGCCCTTATAAGGTCACTCCCTGCAGAGATTAGGAAAGCCAAAAAAAAAAAAAAAAAAAAAAATTCCAAGAATGAAAAGG
>RJWJ010035984.1:0-16310 GCA_004363605.1 Indri indri
TAGCGTTTCTTTCAGGAGATGGAAAACCATGCCAGAACCACCACCACAAATGACCTTCTAACAGCTCTGGGTGATCTCAGAGGAACAACAAGGCCTTATGTGGCCTCTCCCGTGGTTCACTGCAGCCAGCCACGGCGGTCTCCTTCCCATCCCTCAAATGCCCGAAACTTCATCCTGTCTCCAGTTTGCGGATTTGCTGTGGCCTCTGCCTGGGAAGCCCTGTGTGACCTTTGCAAGGCAGATTCCTCCTTTTGTTCAGGTCTCATCTCGATGTCACCTTCCTGAAAGAGGCCACCCATGGTCTCCTGATCCAGAACATTCCTCTGCCCCCCAGTTCCCCACCCTGCTCTTCTTGTGCCATCACACCGATGCCTTTCTATAGGCCATTATAACTGCCCGAATCATCTTTTTCATTTATTTTAATTAGGCGTGTTTATCTCTGCTGCCTACTAAAATGTCAGTCCCATCAGAGCAGGACCCCGTCTCTCTCAGTCCCTTTGTGTCCCCAGTGCCTGCACAGTGTAGCACTGCTAGGTGCTCAGGCTCAGAAGTATCTGTTGACAACTGGATGGATGAATGAAGTGACTTTTTTTTTTTTTTAAGTCACAGAAGACCCTTCCAGCGAGTTGGTGACATTTGGTTATCTGACCTCCTAGACTCTGGAAGATTCCAATAAGGCAGTTAGAAGAAGGGGCACTGTTAGGAGCAAGCAGATGGATCCCAGCCATGGAGGAATCCAAGCATGGTGGAAAAGCACCACCGGAACTCAAACGTGTGAACGATCTGGGGACATTTAGTGCAGAGGCAAAGAAACTGAGCCCCTCCACAAGCCTGGCTGAGTGCACAAAGGAAGCTCCATGAGGAGCGGGGTACTCAGACCTGCTGGCAGTGCGGTGAGGAGGGCACTGTCACTACCCCTACCTAAGGAAGGAGGCCCAGGGAACTTAGGGAACGTCTGGTATGTGATGGAGCTGAGATTCAGCCAGAGTCCAGAGCCCAAGTTCTGCACAGCTACACTTTATGCCACATGTTGTCACCTGGACGCCAAATGACACCGTTGTCTCCCCCTCCCTCCTGTTCATTGCCTTTGTGACCCAGGGGCCCGGAGCAAGCACCGCAGGATGCTCTTTCCTCCTCCACAGCCCAGAGAAAGGCCTTCCTGAATGTGAACTCGTACAGTTACATCCTTGGAAGGGTCACCAAGTTCACCTGGTCCTCAAATAGACTCTGAACCCCAAAATACACTCTGAACCCCAATTTAGGGTTTCCTGGTGACCTTTATAGGCTAAATATTTTTAGTTTCAAGGTAAGAATCTCTTGACTACAATGACTTCACAAGAAGACACTTATTTTCTCACCTGTCCAGAAGTCCAGGGAGAGGGAGGAGACCCTATCCAAGGTTAACTTAGTGGCTTAGAGATGCTCCCAAGGACTCAGGGTTCTGCCATCCTCAGGGTGTTGCCATGTCTGCCCTTACAGGTGGACACAGCTGTGTGCAGAAGAAAGTCATCATTTCCTCGTCTCTCTTTATTTGGACTAAAAGCAAAACGAAACAAGTAGCACCCCTCCCATGCACACACACACTCTCTCTCTCTCTTCTCTTTTCCTCAATGCCTCCAGAACATTCCATTGGCCAAGTTTGGGTCACTTATTCAGGCCCTCACTGCGAGGCAGGCTGGGAAAGCGAGTGCCTGGCCACGTTGGCCTGGACAGTGGGAGATGGGCTTCACCAGCAAAGGAGCAGGCGGGTTTGTGGGCCTGTGACTCCTGCTATAAACCAGCACAACTTCGTACAATCGTGGATGCTCAATAATGCTGAACCTGAATCCTCAAAAATGTTAATTGAGCTCATTATTCCCAGGATAGGCAGCCAGGGAAGTAGGTAATATATTTCAGGAAGTTTTCTACCCTTCGTGCTTAAAAACGAAGGCTTTATGTGTCAGTTTTCTGGAAAATTCACTTACGTAAAACAATTGCTTTATCTTCTGACAATCAGGTATTATTGTAAGCAAATAACTTGCTCTTCCAATTGGCCAATTATGCCAAAGAAATGCTGGTAGGTGGTTGGAGATTTTTGAGCTCTGACCAATTCATACAGTCTGGCCAATTCTTAAACAGACTTAATGGATTGTTTTTTAAGGCCTTTCTATGTTTTCCTTTTCTTTTTCTAGCAAAGTAAGAAAAAAATGGAGAAAATCTGAAATTTAATTAATACTCAGACATTTTTCCTCTGGGGAGAGTACCGGTGGGATGAGACAGAGAGACTCATGGTTTCAGAGAGATTTTTAGGCTTATTCTTGAGTGGTTGAGTAGAATATGTCCATTTTCCCTGATTCTTAGATCCCCGCTATCAAGTTCATGGAACCACTGTGTTTTAAAGCTGGAAGACACGTTGGAAGTTGGAAATATTTTCAATTTTTAAATGAGTGATTAATAGTGCATTAACAATACATAATATTGATACAATCTTTAACATTTTTGTCTTACCATGGAGAAAACCGAAGTCCAGATGACTTATTTGATGTCACAGGGAGTTGCTAGCGGAAAGCCATGAACATGACCGTAGCACACGCCGTTCCTTGCTGGAGCAGCTCTGACAAACAGAGTTGTGATGGTTCCTTTGCCCTTTCTCTCAATTCCTTGTTCTACCGGGAGATCCATCTGAGAAGCAGAAACACTGTGACCCAAATAATATTTAATTATAAATGAGAAGAGTCCCAGTGGCCTCCTGCCAGTGAACCTTCTTTGCTTCTAACCTTTAAAAATGCACTGGCCAGAATAAATGAAGCTCTGATGGGCCCCATAATCACATTTTGTTG
Organism: Indri indri; assembly: GCA_004363605.1. Lineage (NCBI taxonomy): Eukaryota > Metazoa > Chordata > Mammalia > Primates > Indriidae > Indri > Indri indri. The sequence continues at coordinate 2,820 of RJWJ010035984.1, forward strand.
CCTTCTGACCTTACCCTGGAAAACATTATAAAGGCATGTTTTCTACGTATCGTGTATAGGGCACGTGTAGGATATAAGATTTCTGTCAAAAAGCACTCGAATCATCTTTAAACAATTGATGTTCGGATATGAACTGTCTGGTTGGGATCATAAATATTTACAAGGCTGACATTTTGATGATTTTTTTTATGAAAGTAGAGAAAACACTTTAGCTGCCAGTTAAGTTTTTAAGAGAGGAGTTTGGTTTTTTGGAGATAGATGTGTTTGTGACACCTCTTGTTATTGATTGCCTCGCTAGTAAGTTTCAGGAAACTTCCATCTTGTAGCAGACACAAATGTTAACATCCTGGAACATTTCCGTTTTGCAGATCACACTCAGAGGCACAGAGTGGTTAAGTAACTGGGCCAAAGTCGCAGAGCATGGAGGTGGAGTAACTGGATTGAAAACAAGTGGTCTGGCTTGTGAGCCCATTGTTGTTGTCCACTGTGCTACGCTGCCTCCCATTGCATCTGCTCTGTCACCATCCACACATTGACTAGCTGCTCTCGTCAATATACAGCCAAGCTTTTGCAAATCCTGCTGTGTTCTCTCCTCTCCTTTGTGCTGTGGGTGGATGCTCAGTTGCTGAGGAGGACAGGAGAGGTCTGTAGCAACAGTCCCCCTAAAGTCCAGCTGGAAAGTCTTGATCTAAAGACCTGGTCCTGCAATGAATGGGACATAGAAGTTTTACAGGATCATTACGAAGAATAAAAATCCAGGGTTGTGCTGAAGCTGTCTTCTCCTGGCTGTTTTCCCAACTCTGCATCTAGAGACTTTGCATTGGTCATTTGAAATTGGCCAAGTAGGAATACTTACACCATAGAAATTGATGAACTCTACAGATCAGGGTTCCCCTCCCCTGCCCACTCTCCCCAGCCAATAATTAAACATTTTCTAACACACTCCAGGAAAGGAGTGAAAGTCACCAAAAATCAGTTTAGATTTAATTCCTTCTCAATCAGCAGGATGTCCCTGCTCTGTAGCCAGGTTCCCAGAGCCCAGCTGACACCACCATCTGGGACCACTGAGGCTTATTTCCCCTTCTCTGTAATCAGCTCTGCCCTCCTCTGCCTTCTGAAATCCCATAGTAAGGGCACCTGATCCTTTCCCGTCTCCATCCTGATACTCAGGCCCACTTCTGGGCTCTCCACTAGACTGCGGTTGCAGCTTCCTGACTTGTGCCATTGGACAGAGTCTTGTCCTGCCTAGCAACTGTTAACCCCTGCCTTAAATATGGGGGCGACTTTTCTAAAACACAGGTGGGTCTATTGGTAGTCACCTATTTCAAAAGAAACACCTTAGCTTGGTGCGGAAGACTTGCTGCAATCTGTTTCCCCCACTTGCTATCCAGCCTCATCTCTGACGGCTTCCACCCCACCGCACGTGTTAGCCTCACTGAGCTCTGCTGCGGGAAGGGGTCACTCTGAGCCCCCACAGCATTTTGTGCAAACTGTGATAATCACATGTATCCCATTGTGTTGAAATCTGTGGTCGTGTGGTCCTTTATTACCAGGAAGTCGTCTTATTCAACGTAGTCACTGTTGCGAATCTCTGTTGGTTTGTTTACTCATCACTACTTTCTCTTTTTGGGGAACTGCTCCTCTCACCCCTACTCCATGTCCATGGTTCCGCGTGGCAGCCTTTTTGAACCTCCATCCATGACAGTATAGGACCTTGGCTCAAGATGGGCCAAGCGATGTCTTCCTTGTTATCTTGGAACCGGAAGAGAGTGAAGGGAAGGCAAGCTCCCTTTCTTGAGGTCTGGAACGTAAGGTGTACAATTCAAGAATCCCTGGCAGCCATAACCTGATATGTGAATGGAGAATAAAGGAAGTCAGTGGAAGACATGACCTGCTGACACATAGCAAAGCAGAGATGAGAGATGTGGAAAGAGGTATTCCTGGGTTGATTCAGTTCCTGAGGCTGGGCTGTCCTTAGGGTATTGTGATATTATGGCATCTTTCCAATAAAAATCCCTGTTTGCTTAAGCTAGTTTGGGTTGGGATTTTCTAGTAATCTCTGTAAGGTAAGCAGAATAATGTCCTCACCCAAGATATCCACATCTTAATCCCTGAAACCTAGGAATATACTATGTTATGTAGCAAAGGGAAACTAAGGTGGCAGATGGAATTAAGGTTGCTAATCAGCTGATTTTAAGATAGATTATTTTAGATTATCTGGGTGGACCCGATATAATCCAAGTGTCCTTAGAAGTGGGAGAAGGCAGCAAAGGAGGTCAGAGTGAGGTGTGAGGTGACGTGAGGAAGGTTTGACACACTGTTGCTGATGGTGAGGATGGAGGGAGGGGCTGCGAGGAAGGCAGGTAGCTTCTAGAATCCGGAAAAAACAAAAGACTGTCCCCAAGAGCCACCAGAAGAAATGTAGCCCCTCATTCCTTGATTTAGCCTTGTAACGCCTGTGTTGGACTTCGGATCTGCAGAACCGTAAGACAATAAATCTGTGGTGTTTAAGCCACTAAGTTTGTTACCGCAGCAATAGCCAATACATGTACTCTAGCAGCCTTGCAACCGCTGAGGATGTCTCTGCTTTCAATATCCCAAACTTTAAAAGTCCCTTCTGTAAACACATCTCTCCATTTTCACCCTTTGGTCTTAGCAAATTCCTTAATTCTTGATGTTCCTCAGTCTCTGCCTCAATACACACACAAAAGTTTTGTTTTCTTCTTACTTATGCAAATCTTCTAGCAGAGTTGCTGGCATATGGCAGGCATTCAATACAGTAGCCATAGTATTATAGCAGTGTTTTTTTTTTAATTACAAAATTTTTACAGGGATACCAATGTTTGGGTTACATCTATTGCATTTGCACCACCCAAGTCAGCTATAGGTGTGCCCATCCCAGACTGTGCATACTTCACCCATTAGGTGTGAATTTACCCATCCCCTCCGCCCCCTCCCACCTCCCCGATCCCCAATGAATGTTACTTTGACTATTGTTATACCAAAAGGATTTCTTACCTTTATAGAACCTAGAACAATACTTCCCTTATAAATAGTTCCTAGTGAAACATTAGTGAAATTGAATTGTGAAAGTATGTTGACAAAAATATAACAACTGTTCCTTGTAATTTCTGGCAAGCTTTAATTTAGGAAAACTTTAAAATGGTAATTAAAACTAGTTGCCCCTGCCTTTTGTGGTTAACATTTTAAGATAGCATCAGCATGCATGCCTCACACCTCCTGCTCGGTTCTTTTTGAGAACTCAACTGTTTGATTTTTATCTTCCTCCTCTGGCTTTTCACCTTTCAGTACCAAAGATACTGGTGTCAGTCATAGGATGTTTCAATGACAAATTGAAAACATGTTTCTTAAAAGACGAAATGAACCCATCGGTACATATACATTGTTCAATTAAGAACTTCTAATTTATATTCAGCTGACCAAGTCGTATGTCTTAAGAGCTTCATATTGATTTTAATTTTATTTTCTTCAATATTTTAAATGAACAAGATGCCCCATAACTCGGGATTTACTTGTAGCAATTCCTTCACTAGAGTTTTTATTGCCTTCTGAACTCATCTATAAGACCTTCGTCATTAATGTGGGACCTGTCATATTAAGACCTTGTATGAGCTCAGAATGTAATTGAATGTTATAAATAGCAACCAAAGTTTTAAAGGAAAGTGAGCATTTTTGCTTCGATTTAATTCAGAGACCTGCATGAGCATACTACGAATGAGATTAAGTTAATTAGCCTGGGTTTTAATGAATAGACCAGTAGAATGAGGGGATGCACAGTGCAGTCCATAGCCAGGCTTGAGAGCTGGAGCTCAAATTTCAGTTTAATGTAACTTGTGATCTTAAGCAAATTACTTGACACTTCACCTTTCTATTTTTTTTTAATTGTAGAATTCTGCAAATATACAAAATAACATAAACTCACCACGCAGCTTTAACAAATCCTAACATTTTGTCATGTTTGCTGTAGATCTTATTTTTGGGAAGGGTAATAAAGAAAACATTGCAGATCTATGTAACCCCTCCCCCTTCACTGCTCACCCCATCCTATTCCTGTCCTCTCTATGGAGTAACCTCTGTCATAAAGTTGGTGCGTGCCACCCTTACACTTTAATTGTACATGTTTTTAAATTTTGCGTAAATGACATCCTATGGTGCACATGATTTTGCAGCTTCCTTCTTTTACATACAGTTTGTTTTTGAGGCTTAACCACGTCGATGAAACTCTTATTCATTTGAAATGTTTTGCCATTTTCTAGTACACAAATATAGGACAGTTTATGTTTCCATTTTCCTATCAAGGGACTTTAACATCATGTCTAGTTAGAAATGATGGCTATAGCAAACACTTTTGTGCATGGTCTTAAGCGAGTAGTTTTCTAGATTAGAAACATAGGTAAGGAATTGCTGGGTTTTAGTGCTACATGAGCATCTAGAATTTTCCCCCAGTTTTGTCCCATTGCTCTCCACAGTGATCAACATGCCAGCTGTGCATGAGAGTCCTATTTCTCTGCATTCTTACTGTTTCGGTGGTCCCTGAGACTGCCCCTCAGTTCAGTGATTTCCTAGGACCCTGAAATAGTTATTACTCATGGCTTTGATTTTTTCCAGTGAAAGGATATAAAGGAGCCTCCAGAAAGGAGCAAAGGCACATTGGGCCAAGTCTGGGGAGATCAGCTTCCAGAATCCTCCCCCAGTGGAATGGCACAGCACATGTTTATTCCTCCGGCAACTTCGCAGCAACCCCTGTGAAGATGTTCTGTCCAGGGAAGCTTATTTTAGCCTGAGGGTCTGGAGGTCCCCCCAACCTTGTTTTTAATGGAGGCAGATCAAACAAGTACATATTGCCTTTGAGACTAGCTATAGTTACTGAAACCTCAGACCTGAAGAAGGAAAGCAGATGTTCACCATAACCACAGGTTTGCACAAATTGTCTAGACAAGCTGATACAGCATGGATAAAGGCTTGTGGTATTTAAAACACCCTTATCTGTTAGTAGCATAGGGAATGGCTCAGTTCCCAGGAGATAGCCCAGGGCTGTCCCACCAGCAGGTACCCGCTAAGGACATACGAGATTTGCACAGTCAGGCCTGTTGAGTTCATATCTCTGCGTACTCGCCAACTTGATACTTTCATCTTAAACTTTTAGCCAAGCTGATGAGTGTGAAACAGTATCTCATTAGTATTTTAGTTTGCATTTCCTTGATTACAAGTATGACTGGGTGGGTTTCTTCTGTGAATTGCCTGTTCATTTATAATGCCCGTATTTCCTTTTGTTTTTGTCTTTTCCTTACTGATTTGTAATTCTTTTCACATTTTAATGTTAAATTCTTTGTTAGATCTAGGTCTTGTAAATATCTTCTCCCCATTTGTAAACTGCTTTTATACTCCTGGTTTATTTTTTGTGTGTGTGTGCTTATGTGGGTTTTTTTATTTCAAAATATTTATTAAGGGGGCACAAGTGTTTTTGTTACATGGATACCTCCTCGTTTATTGAAAGTTATTTTCTATGAGTGAATGCTACATTTTCCTGAATGACTTTTTTATTCATTGATGTAATTAGTCTCTTGTGGTTGCTGGAACAAATTATGATAAACTAGATAACTTAAAATAACAGAAATTTATTCCCTCACACATCTGCAGGCCAGAAGTCTAAAATCAAGGTGTCAGCAGGATTGGCTTCTTCTAGAGGCTCAGAGGGAGAATCCATCCCACGCCTCTCTCCCAGCCTCGGGGGGCTGCTGCCATCCTTGGTGCTCCACGGCCTGTACCTGTATCACTCCGATCACTAGGTCTGTCTTCACGTTACCTTTCCCTCTGCTCTGTCTTCCATGCGTGTCTTTTATAAGGACACTTGTCATTGACTTTAGGGCCTGCCTGGATAATCCAGGAAGATTTCCTCATCTCAAGATCCTTAACTATATATACATAAAGACACTTTTTCCAAATAAGGTAATATTCACAGGTTCAGGGACTGAGATGAGGACATATTTTTTGGGGGGCTAACATGCGGCCCACTATAATTGAGATGATCCTATTCTTTTCTCCTTTGTCTGTTAATGTAGTAGATTATATTTAAAGACATTCTAATGTCAACCCATCCATGCACTCCTATGATAAATTCTGGTCGGCCCTAATGTGTCTGTGTGTACAGACCCGAATTCAATTTCCTCGTGTTTAGCATTTTTACATGTGTTCATCAATGAGATTAAAGTATGATTTATTTTCTTGCCTTGTTTTGTTTTCAAAATCTCATAGAATGAGAAGCTTTCTCTCTTTTCTACTCCCTGGAACAGTTTGTAGAAGGTACAAACAAACAAAAACCTTACCTGCCACACCTGCTTGTCTGCGTAGGGCTCAGTTTCCGCACAGGTCAAGCGAAGGTGACGCAGGTACCAGCTCTGTGGGGTGCGGGCTCCTGACCTTGCAGTTGTCGATCCTCCTCAAACTGTCCACCCTCGATTTCTCTGAATTAGCCCAAAGCCTCACAGTGAGAGCTATCCGGTTTAGAGGAGAGGACACTGAACTGTAAGTCAGAAAACCTGGCACAGTTGTTTATTGCCTGGGTGATATTAGTCAAAACACTCATCTCCTCCTTTTTTGTTTTTGAAAAATAAGAAAGTCTCTTGTGTTCCTTGTGCAGGGTTGGCATGAGTATTTCTAAAAAGTTCCAGAGACATTCTCTTCTGCCAAAAAAAAAAAAAAACCTCAAAGCTCAAAACCCCACACAGCATCGTAGGAGTCATTGCTGCTCACTGTGCCTCAGCCAATCCTCCCCCAACCTGAAGAGAGACCCTCCAGGGTGGCTTTGTCCCCATCTGCTAAGTTCCATCCATTCAACCAAAAGGACTTACCTTATCACAACGGGACATTTATCCCAAGGGGACAAAGAGAATTTGTTTATTGATGGGCAAAACAGATTTCATTTGACTTTCAAAAGTGTCCAAGTTGATTAAGAACAATATTTAATATAATAAAGGGCCCCATTTATTGAGATCCTTCTCCATCCAAGACACCCTGCTGGGGTCACTCCGTGCATCCCACCAGCCCTCCGAGTCCGCTATTTAGTTATCCTCATTTTATAGATGTGGACACCAATGCTTGGAGAGATGAAATGACCAAGGTCACAAATGTACAGACATTTATTTAATTCTTAAATTTATTTCCTTAATCTGACTGAGCCACAGACTCACCAGAGATTAGCTGATGGAAATCCCAGAAAGTCTCATTCTGGGAAGAAGAGGCTGGGAGCCCAGGTATCTCTGAGCAGTCAATGTGGTGGCCAGAACATCACTGGGCCTGCTGGGCGAGTGAACCACTATTTACTGATCTGTTTGCGCCATTCACCACGCAACGCAATCTCACGTACATGAACTCACTTGATCTTGCCATTAACGCTAAAGAAATATAAACAACTGCACTTATCAGGAAGGATTCAAAGCACAATTTCAGTCTATTTGTTCCAAGCAGTCATTGCCCTAGTCAAAAAATGGGAAGAAGGCAATAAAAACATTAGCACACCGTTAGTTAACATGAATCAAGACCTAACCACACTTAACTTTGTTAGAAATTTGACACATAAAATATGACGACTGTGCTGTCTGATCCAGAGGAGGACAGAGCCTACCCTAGTATTCTCCAAAGCTGTGAGGATTGATGAATGGGTCTCATTAGCTGGTGTATTAGGTGTCATGCGAGCTACAGCTTCTGCCCCGTGGGAATAACAGACGCCAACCCAAATGTGCTGCTCAACCCTGTTATTAATGAGGTTCACAAAAGTTTTAAAGCACTTCCAGAAATTACAGTCTAACTCTTCTTTCTGTTGGGTAAAGGAGAAATAAAAACAAATCTGACCGTGGTTTGGGTGGCTCCTTGCAACTGGTGTGAAGGGTTTGGAAGTCATTATCTCAGTCGCAGATGCCTTCCCCATTCAACTTCTTAACAATGGTAATAGGAAAATAAATGTGCAAGGAATGTCTTAGTAATGATGTATGTCATCTCAAGGCCATTTTGTCAAAGAGTGCCAGGATGTCCAAGAGCCTGACAGTAGTGCTTCTGGAAGGCAATTCTTCAAGGAGCCAGTGACATTTTAATTGCCGTTTGTTTAGAATAGCACCTTGCACTTAACTAACCTAATTTCTAGAGCCATCTCTTGAGCCTTTCTGAGTGGCTCACACGTTGTTGCTTTGTGATCAATGCTGTTAACACACACTTTCATCAAAGCTGGCTTCATAAGTGTCTGATGAAAACTCTAAGCTTCTGGAGGTTGTAGATCACATCTGATTTGGTTCTGTGTTTAATTTCTGGAATGGAAAATGAGTCTAGGTTGTGTTCTGTGCCCAAGATGGGGGTGGTACTACATTCCATACAAAGAGGCGGAAGATGTGGCTTCTGCCCTTCAAAAAGCCGACCAGCTGGAATGTATAAGGATGAAAGGCAGGCTGCATGTCACATGCCACCACCATGTCGTGGGCCGGTTGGCTGTGGCTGCCTGGAGTGGTGTGTGGAGAAAATGTCGAGACTTCATCTGGGATGAGCGGAGAAAAACACTGTGACTGAAGATGACATCTCCCATGGTGGAGCTGGGGAGTAAGAGGGCACAGTGCTACGTGCCCTGATTCAAAGAGCATAAATAAGCATAATAACAACCTTGCAAGTTGTCAAGGAGCACAGGAAAGATATAAGTAATACTTGGTGGTTGTTACCATGAGGGCAAGAATACCTTCCCCTGAGGGCCAGTGGTGGTTCCAGTCCACTGTGGACCGACCTGCGTGCACCTGGGGAAGGAGGCTTGCGTCCCACACCGCTCGGCACACATGGCGGCAGCCGGTCTGTGGAGACGCTCTTCAAAGTCAGGCAGAACTGCTTTGTAACTGGCTGTGAAACAGCTGCTTCCTGGCAGGGACAAACCCCAAACACTCCTTGGTCTTTGGAAACTTTATAGAATGTATTACATAGAATAATTTGCCTTTTAGGATCAGATGAAGGGCTTTTGCTTCTTATGCCCATAACGTACCTTTGAGAATCTTCCAGGTTTGTGGATGGGGCTGGATTAGAGACTCTTCACACTGACAAGTTTATCACACCACCCAGCATGCAGAATTCAGCATGAGACTGACATTAAACCATGCAATGACTCATTTTTCAAAATGACACAAAAGTTACATGCTGAAATTAAAATGGCCTCTTGTTAGACTTTTGAGTTTCTTCTCTCTCCCTGTTCTGTGCTGGCACCGTGGGTAGGGACTGATTTTGCTGTTGTGTAACCCAGTCCTGTGCCCATATTCACTCCATACTTCACTGGCTTTAGCTCTGGTCTTTGAAAAATAGACTCCACAGAAATTCTTACTGTGCCATTCCCAGTGGCTTGTTTACTCTGCCCTCGTAGACAGTAAATAGATTGTCAGAACCGACAGAGCAGGCAGGACCAGAGGCAGTGCTCAGCACCTGGAGGGAGCTGTCATTCATCTGACACCTCTGCTCTCCGCAGAGTGGAGGCTGCCAGAGAAGTCTGGTGGGCCTCTTGGCACTGCCTCCACCCGGCATTAAAGCCATCTCAAGTTCTCATAAGCCCCTAAGCAGTCAGCCTGCTAGGTTGAAATTGGCATTGGAGAAATTCCTTGGCTCTAAATAATTCTGATCATAACACTCTGAAAAAGACAAATCTGTCCCCCGTACGTCAACAAATATAAAAAGTTAGTTTCCTCTGCCACACATCATTGAATAAAGAGGTTGTTAGGAGTCACATCCATCCCATGGAAGAATAGAGTGTTTTTGATGCCTGGTGAATACCCATCTTGGTGAGGAGAAGCTAGCAGGGCTGGATGGAGAGTCCCTCCCTTCCTCTGACTCGTTTTCCTGAGTGGTGTCCAAAAGCACATCTCTGCTTTCCTGTTCATTGACAAGTCTCGTGGCAGACATACTCATCTGCACCATCAGAGTCAATATACATTTCTTGCTCATGTGTCCTGCCCTGAGCTAGACATTAAGAGTCCAAAGACAGCTTCTGCCCTTCCCAAGTCCTATTCCGATAAGGGAAAAAGATACATAAACATCTGTGACCCAGTATGATAAGGGCTGTCTTAATGGAAGGTGCCTGGAGTCATCCTTCACTCTTCTTTCTCTCATGTTTCATCATCAGTCCCATTAGCTTCTAAGATATTCTGAACCTGACCACCTCTGCTCAAAATCTCCTCTGTCTCCCCATTTCACTTGTTGCAAAAACCCAACATCCTTAAAATGGCCAACCAGGCTGCGCACACCTGGTCCCTGTGGTCTCTCTGAACACCGCGTCCTGTGTGCTTGTTCTGCTCCAGCCAAACCTGTATCTGGCCTTAAGCCTGGTCACCACAGGTCAGGTATCCCTTACCTGAAAAGCTTGGGACTAGAATGTTTGTGATCTTGGATTTTTTTTTTTTTAAATATGTGTGTTGTACTTACTGGTTGAACATCCCAAATCTGAAAATCTGAAATGCTCTAATGAGCAATTTCCTTTGAAAAAAACATTTGTATTTTGGAGCATTTTAGATTTTGGATTTTTGGATTTAGGGTGCTCAACCCATACCAGGAATGTTTCTCTCCCACGTGGGTAACTAGCTAGCTTTGTGCTCTGATGTCACCTACTCAGGTCTACCTGGATCCCTAGCGTGTCCCTGTGCTCTGGATCTAGTCTTTTCCTGCCTTATTTTTCTCTATGCATTCTTCACGGTCCAGCATACAGGCATGTTATTTTATTGCACTTTGCTTTATTGTACTTTACAGAGTCTGCATTTTTACAAATTGAATGTTTGTGGCAACCCTGAGTTGAGCAAGTCTATTGGTGCCATTTTTCCAACAGCATGTGCTCACTTTGTGTGTCCGTGTCATGTTTTGGTAATTCTCACAGTATTTCAAACTTTCTTATTATATCTGCTATGGTGATTTGTGGTCATGATCTTTAATATTATTGTTGTAATTGTTCTGGGGCTCCATGCACCATGTCCATAGAATATGACAAACAACTGATCAATGTGTGTATTCTGACCACGCCTGGTGGTTCTGCTCCACTGACCAGCCATTCCCCTGTCTCTCTCCCTCTCTCTGTTCACTGAGATACAACAACATTGAAGTGAGGCCAATTAATAACCCTACAATGGCCTCTTAAGTGTTCAAGTGAAACGAAGAGTCCCATGTCTCTCACTTTAAATCAGAACTTAGAAGTAATTAAGGGTAGCAAGGAAGACATGCCGAAAGCAGAGATCAGCTGAAAGCTAGGCCACTTGCACCAGTTAGCCAAGTTGTGAATGCAAAGGGAAAGTTCTTGAAGGAAATTGAAAGTGCTACTCCACTGAACATATGAGTGATTTAAAAAAAGTAAAACAGCCTTGTTGCTGATATGGAGAAAGCTTTAATGGTTTGGGTAGAAGATCAAATCAGCCACAACATTCTCTCAAGCCAAAGTCTAATCCAGAGCAAGGCCCTAACTCTTCAATTCTATGAAGGCTGAGAGAGGCAAGGAAGCTGCAGAAGAAAAGTTTGAAGCTAGCAGAGGTTGGTTCATGAGGTTTAAGGAAAGAAGCCGTCTCCATAACATGAAAGTGCAAGGCGAAGCAGCAAGTGCTGATGTAGAAGCTGCAGCAAGTTATCCAGAAGATCTAGCTAAGATCATTGATGAAGGTGGCTACACTAAACCACAGATTTTCACTGTAGATGAAACAGCCTTCTGTTGAAAGAAGATGCCATCCACGACTTTCATAGCTAGAGAGGAAAAGTCAATGCCTGGCTTCAAAACTTCAAAGGACAGGCTGACTCTCCTGTCAGGGGCTAATGCAGCTGGTGACCTGAAGTTGAAGCCAATGCTCATTTACCATTCTGGAAATCTTAAGGCCCTTAAGAATGATACTAAATCTACTCTGCTTGTACTCCAGAAAGAGAACAACAAAGCCTAGATGACAGCACATCTGTTTACAGCATGGTTTACTGAATAGTTTAAGCTTACTTTTGAGACCTACTGCTCAGAAAAAAAAGATTCCTTTCAAAATATTATCACTCACTGACAATGTACCTGGTCACCCAAAAGCTCTGATGGAGATGTATGAGGAGATGAATATTGTCTTCATGCATTTCACACAACATCCAAACTGCAGCCCATGGATCCAGGAGTAATTTCAACTTTTGAGTCTTATAATCTAAGAAATATATTTCATGAGGCTATAACTTCCATAGATAGTGATTCCTCTGGTAGATCTGGGAAAAGCAAATTGAAAACCTTTTGGAAAGATCACCATTCTAGATGCCATTAAGAACATTTGTGATTCATGGGAGGAGGTCAAAATATCAACGTTAACAGGAATTTGGAAGAAGTTGATTCCAACCCTCACGGACAACTTGGAGAGGTTCAAGACTCCAGTGGAGGAAGTATAGTATAAACACAACTTTTATATGCACTGGGAAACCAAAACCTTGTTTGACTTGTTTTACTGCAATATTTGCTTTATTGCAGTGGTCCGGAACTGAACTTGCAATATATCTGAGGTATGCCCGTACTGTATTTCACTTACCTGTTATGTTTGTTGGCTGTTGTCCCCAGTGAAATGTAACCCCCACATGGCAGGGACCTGTCAGTTCATGATGTATCCCAGGACCTAGAGTGGTACCTGGCACATGGAGGGCCCTCAGTGACCATTTGCTGGGTGAATCAATGAATGCATGAATGCACAGGTTGCTGTGGGAGCAGGAAGTGACTATCATAAGGATTGGTGTAGACATCTAAAAGTTTTCAACAGTGAGGATGCGGCTTCCAGCCTAAGAGTTTTCCAGGCAGACAGAGGGTGAGGAGTGAGAGGAATTGAGCTGCTTTCTGGGCAGTGGGAACAGCAATTATAAAGGCAAAGGGGCCTGCAAGAGTAAATTTGAGAGAAAAGATTTGTTATGATGACAATTTTATGACATCTAAGTATGCCTGTCCCTGACTGTTCATCGTAAGTGATTCACTGTATTCTTATAAAGTCCGATGTTTTGTGGGCATGGCAAAATCTGAGTCATAATTACTTTGGTTTGCAATACTGCTCTGAAGACTAAATTCCTATCAGAAGATTAAAATTTGAAACCTGAAACTCGGGGGTATTCTCATCCATTCTGATAGACTCCTAAGATATTCAAAATAATAAATCTGTAACTCTAAAGCTGCATAGCTGGGAATCGAGAGATTCAGATTTATTGATACTGATTCCATCTCACAGGGAAAGGTGATGAAAATGTCAGTGAAGGTAGCTGAGACCTCTCCGCCCTTGACCATGGTGTCTTTTAAGAAAGCTGGTTGAGTTTGACGACTTTCATTCTGCAACTCAGGGCAATGTAACGAGATGAGCCATGAAATGCTGGTTTGACCTTTCACTCAATGGGAATTCAAATGTCATAGGTGGAGTAACACTATCCAAATTTCTATGGAATTATAAAGAAGGTTAAATAAAGATTCAAGAATTCTACATCTGA
>RJWJ010035985.1:0-17127 GCA_004363605.1 Indri indri
TTGATATAAGGAAGGAGAGGCCAGAATTGTTTATCCAAAGGGCTAACTAGTTATTTTATCTCCACTTCCTTACCAATTTCCCAACCTCACCCACCTTACCCCCAGCCAAAGCAGGTCCCTTATGTGGTATTAGACCAACTTGCTCCAGAAGAGGAGGGGAGGAGGGAAATCCTTATCATGAAGAGGCAGATGCTGTCTGACCCAATCCAGGAAGACAGGCATACCCTACACTAAGAGAAGGGATGAGGTTAGGGGTGGAGGTGAGGAGTGAGAAGGGGTTCACTGTGTGGCAGAATCACAGGTCTCCATCGTTCAGTGTAGGATGCCTGTAGAAGGTAGACAATGTGAATCATGACCTGGGTGAGTTAAAGTGAGAGTTCTTGTGGCTATGATTAAGCACAGAAGCTATGAAGAGTGGGGCAGACCATGAGGGCTGTCCATGACAGCTCTGAGAATGGTCTTCACTACATCGTGTCCAGCACTGCACTAAAAGCTTTTCTGGAATCATCTCATTTTATACCTACAAATACCAGTAAATTAAAGACTACTGTTATCCCTACCATACACATGAGGAAAGAGGATGAGGCTTTAAGAGATAAGTAATTTTTTCAATAACACATAGCTTGTAAAAGTCAGTATTTGAGCTCAGACAGTCTGACTTTGGCTTCCTTGATCTAAATCCACTGCACTGAGACTGAATTTTCCAATGCCCAAAGTAGCAGGATCATGGAGCAGAATTAATTTGTTTATAGAAATAAAGTTGTTCTTACATTCACATGTGGCAAAGGATTCATATCAGCTTCATTTGAAAAGTTTATTCTGGAGAATGAATAGATAGTGGCAAGAATAAGGGTAGGAAAATCAGTTAGGAAACCCCAGAAAGTCCAGGAGAGATCAGTAGCTTGGCCTAACTTAAGCCTAAGGTTACTAAGTTACTAACTGTGCAGCCAGAGTGATATGGTCAGATTTTAGAAATATTTAGGAAGGAAAATCATGAAACATGGTGATGATTGGTAATAGGGGGTTAGGGAGAAGCAAGTATTAATGATGACGCCTATCTTTCTAGCTTCCTCCACTCCAAATTTCCTTTTGTATTAGGATATATGCTCTGGAATTTAAAACTAGTGTCTGGGCAGGAGATATGAATTGGGAAGCCAATCATATGGTGATGGATTCTACTTCATACTTTAAAATGGTCTTTTCCAACTATAAAAAATTATTAGAATAATTTTTATAAAATATCGTTGCAAAAAACCTTCTGGTGAAAGTAATAAAATAACAGGTCGTATATTTCTAAATCTAATTTTAAGGCAAGAGTATGGAAATATCTTTTTTTTAACACTAGAAATATCTATGTATTTTTCAATGCCAAGATTGAAAGCAGAACTGAATGACTCATCACCAAAGTGGGCCAATTGTCTGCAAACTGATGGGAAAATATCAGTATGGTCATGCACCCAGGTATAGTCAGCTTCGGAAATAATTTTGACTGATGAGTCTTATATCATTTTCTTAAAAGCCAAAAGACATGTCTTCTGATGTGTCTTTTAAGATAGGATACTTCCTGTGGTTGATAGAACTAAATTATTTATCATAGTATTAATGCTCTCCCAAAATAACTTACTCAGCAATCAATGCTATCCTTACCAATACTGAGAAAAGACTGTCACCCTCCTGATAGGATAACAGCAAACTAACATTCCCTGCCACATTATTTCGATGTTATATCTCCCCCTCTTTTTACTTTATTTTACCAATGAATATTTAGGAAGAAGTTTGCTACTCACTGCCTCTACATTCTGATCCTGTATTCTTGTATCAACTTTCTAAATGGATTTCACCTAACCCAAGCACTGCATGAGATGTTAAAGGATGAGGAGTTTCTGTGACAATAAGTAAATAAAGAAAGAAATAAGACTAAGAGAAGTATCAAGGAAATGTATTCTTATATCATAATCACCTGCCACATCTCAAACAAAATCAGAAATCCAGATAAAGGAGTAATTCCATTAAATTCTACCAGATCAAGTCACTATGTTTTGCATACCATGGTTAACTAATAGCCCAGTACACACCCCTGATACAAATTGTTCAGAGACAACTATTTTATTTGAATACTACAAAGATAAACATATTATTCAAAAAGCACTTTAAAAACAACATTATGGTGCATTTCTGGGTTGGCAGATATATATTACTCATGATCCCATCTCTGCCCATGTACAGAGTAAACATCACTAATCAATTCCTCTACCCTTTCCCTCAAATATGGGATATAGCCTAAATATCCTGAGTGCAGCACTGCACACAGCCACTGCCCACTGATCAGGTATGGACTGATCAGTGTAATGAAACTCACTTGCCATCTCTGAAAATGTAGACAACTACTGAAGATGTTTGTTCTAAACTACATGTTGCTGCTTAACAGCGGGGTATTTTTTGACAAGTTACATAACCTTTCCAAGATCTTTCCTGCCTCACAAGATTGTGGTGAAGAACAAATTAAATAATCTTTGTGAAAATGTTTTGTAAACATTTTGAAGTGTTGTATAAAATTATTTCTTTTTATCATTTTTATCTACAGCTGCACAGCAAAAGGGAATATAATGAAATCAAATTTAAATAATTCTAACAAATACTTTATTCAATGTTCCTGGGATAAATCTTTTTACTTGAAAACACGTATTCTAAAATGTGGTTCCAACTGAAGTGGCAGAGGTTCTGAGAGCCATCTGGGCGCTTGATGTGATAGGAACATTCCTTTCATATTGTTTCTTTTTTACATTTGCACTTACGTGATTGACCATGTGTGTGCTTAAATAAACAAATCTTTTTGCAAGTGTGTTCCTTGACTGGTGCATGCATGCTCAAAAGGAAAAGGTACTGAGTAAATAGGCATCTTAGCTTCTGCAACAAATATACAGGAAGGAATCAAGGAGAAAAATCTCTGCTTTGAAGAGATAAAGAAAGCCTATAATCAGAGTTATCCAGGCAAAGGCATTACCTGTGGGAGGCTGTTCTACTTTGTACTCACGTAGCACCTTTCATCCAGAAAGCTCAAATCACATACTATTTATTAAGCCCCTTCATGAACACGAACCTCATTGATCCTCTCGGCAGGGTTATAAAAACACATTATGGACCCCACTATGTGGATATGAAAACTAAGGCACTGGGAAGTGAAGTGCCTCATCAAAATGCACAAAAGTAAACAAATGAAAAAAAATTAAGAATATAAGGATAATTATGGGTGTCATTCACTTTCTTTAGTGTGAGCCTTGATTTTTAGCTATTTATTTCCATTAAACAGCAAATACTTCCAGCAGCAGCCAGCAGAGAAACTCTGTGGGTAAAGGATACCTTTTATTAAAACAATCTGTTACCTAAAAGGCCCCTTCCCCTCCTTTTTATCCAACTGAGAGCACATAAAATGCCTATGACTCTTACTCAGGGAGGAAAGTCTACCAGATCCTTCACAAAAACCCCAAATTTACATTTATTTATTTATTTATTTATTTGAAAGTGAAGGTAAAACAAGGACAAATGTCCACAAAACACACTCTAGCCAGCTTTGTAAATAGCAATTCGCTCTTCTGGCATAATATGCTTAAAAACCCAATGGGTGTATTAAATCAAAACACAAACAAAGCAGGCACTGCCATTGCTATATGTCAAACCTTTCCCACCTCAGAACTCTGCTTCTATTGTTTCCCGAAACATTTCTGACACCTTCAATCAAACTGATATAGTTATTCTTCTTTCACAGCAAACAAGATCTATAATGCTATACACTCCTATTCTTAAGCAAGAAAGGAGACAAAAACGTGTCTGCCTTCCTCTGGAAACTGATAACAGGAGATAAATATAACCCCACTCAGTAATTCTTATCTCTCTCGGTCAAAGGCTAAAGGTCTCGGTGCTGCACGCTGGGTGATAATAAACTTTTGAGAAGGAAAGAGAATTCAAAATTAAGGTTATTTCATCTCAACACGGACTGTTGACTTGAGGAGAAATTCATGTTTTCCCTCCATTTAGACTCCCATTGTGATCAATAACCTGAATGACAAATTCCTAAGCTAATTGTCGGTTCCCTGTACTTTAAAAACAGGGCATACCAGAGTTTCTCATAAACATTTAATAAATCATTCTTTTTTTTCTCTTTCTACATACATGATTTATAAAGTAAACAACAAAAAGGCACATTTATAAAACAGGCCTCAAAGCCTGTTGATCCATACCAGGCAATTTTTCTTGTGATGCTATTTCCAATTCTGCTAAAATGTGTTTTGTCAAGATTTATAAAGTTTTCATAAATAATAAATATGCAAAATAAAATTAAATGTTAACAACAACAACAAAAAACCCTGAGGTGCTTTTGCCACTGATTCCTTGGGTGGTATTATCTGCCTCTTTATATAAACATACCAACAAACACATATACAATGAAAACAGCTTGTATCTCAGAAAGCAGCCTCCACCAAACCAAAAATATTACAATCACACACACACACACACTTGACAAAAAGCAAGTTTAATAAAAATCATAGAATACATCATTGAAATAATCTCTACTTATGGAAAAGTGCTTTTCAAATTAAGCTAATGTCTTTTGACAATAAGATGGTATGCTTGGCTCTAAGAATGATGCCGCCAGAAATTAATAAAAGCCAGAAAGTTTATTTTGGATTAGAAGATTCACCTGAATGAGCAAAACTCACAATAAAACTGTAGCAAATACCTCTTTGTGCTCAAATTTTGAACCTTAATCTTATAGACAAAGCTGAAAGAAAGGCAAAAGTGAAAGGGGGGAAAAAAACAACTCCCCGATCTATTTCCAGCAATTCCCGTGGGTGGCTTGATTTCTCCACACCTACTTGTTTCTACCTAGTTATGACTCAGCACCCTATACTCCCTACACCTTAGCACCAGGAAAGTTAAAGTTTCAGTACTTTAAATGTCAAAACTCTGAATTATGTGTTTCAACATGAATATTGTGTACTTGCACAGCCTTTTGTTTGGGAGACAGGTACATGGGTCGAGATTGGAGAGCAATAGAAAAAATAGGTTATTATCCATCTGGAAGTAGCAGGACTACTTAGACAGGTTGAGTATACAGAAGGTAAAGGCACCCACAGGCAAATGAAAGTTATGTGATGGATAAACCAAGGTCTCCATAACCCTCTAGGATTATAAGGGTAAAGTTTGCACATAGATAAATGTAAAACCATTTTCCCACTTTAGAGAAAAATGTAAAGCACAAGGCAAAATGCTTGAGCTTCTTTAAAAAAAAAAAAGAAAAAAAAAAAACTGAGGATATGTCAAGTCCCATAGTCCAATTTCAGAATACCAAGTTAATCTCTGAAAAGAAAGTATTCAGGAGAGAGTGATCTCTTTGTGAATTACTCAAGAACTTTGGGTTTTTGTTTTCACTGTCCCCATTTACTTTTTCAATCCATAATGATTATCATCCACTCTTTACAAAGGGTGAAGTCCAATTTCTTAATTGTTGTAAGTTTTTGAAAAAATAATACATTAATGAGGAGATTAGAATGAAGATGCAAAAAATAACCTTTAGAGTTATATGGGAATTTATTTCACTAGTGTATTATTAACTGTTTTTTTTCTTTAAAATTGTTCACTTTTCAACTAAATACCAATACATCTATTATCAAACTTTCAACACGTGAATTCATTTCTCACTCTCAGCTGTGGAATTTGCTTTCTACTTTATTGAGGGAATGAAGGAAATGAAAAAGAACTTCCACAAGCTCTCACTACTACATTCACAAACATACACATGCACCTTCACCTGTTCTTCCTTACTTCCTATTTTTGTATGGACTGTCTATACATAACCTCTCCTCTGTGCACTAGTTACCATTCCCTCTCTGTTAGTCAAGAACATTGTACCAGCAATTTTGTACCAAATTTGTTCCAGATCATCAATTTTCCCTCTCTACTAGAGCATTTCAGTTAACACACACAAAAATTCTCTGTGTCAGTGTCCTCCAGAGAAACAGAACCAATAGGATATAGATGACACATATTAT
The DNA here is from genome assembly GCA_004363605.1 of Indri indri. NCBI lineage: Eukaryota > Metazoa > Chordata > Mammalia > Primates > Indriidae > Indri > Indri indri. Next base: position 6,051 of record RJWJ010035985.1, read on the forward strand.
AGATAGATAATTTTTTATAAGGAATTGGCTCACACAATTATGGAGGCTGAGAAGTCCCAAGATCTTCAGCCAGCAAGCTGGAGACTCAGGAGAGCTGATTATATAATTCTATTCTGAGTCTGAATGCCTGAGAAGCAGGAAAGCCAATGGTATATGCTCTAGTTTGAGTCTGAAGGCAGAAGAAGACTATGTTCCAGCTCAAAGATGGTCAGGGAGAAACAAGTTCTCCCTTACTCAGCCTTTACGGTTCTATACAGGCTTTCAATAGATTAGAGGAGGCCCATACACATTGAGGGGGGCAATCTGCTTTTCTCAGACTATTACCAATTCAAATGCTAATCTCATCCAGAAACACCCTCACAGACACGCCCAGAATAATGTTGAAACAAGTATCTGGCCACTTTATGGCCAAGTTGACACACAAAATTAACTATCAGTGTCCCAACTAAAAAAAAATAAAATAATCTCCCTTGACCTCCCTATCCCCTGTACCTACTTTTCCATTTCAATATTTTTTTTAATAGGGATGGAGTCTTGCTCTGTCACCCAGGCAGGAAGGCTGTGGCACAATCATAGTTCACTGCAGTCTTGAGCTTCTGGGCTCAAGTGGTCCTCCTACCTCAGCCTCCCGAGTAGCTGAGATGACAGGCACAAGCCACCATGCCAGGTTTCTTTTATAGCAAGATTTCTCTAAAGATTTGTGGATACTTGCCATGTCCAATCTTTCTCCCCCCATTCTCCTCTGAAGCCTGTCCATTTAGCAGGCCAATATAAAATACCAAACTCTCCCTTCACCCCCTTACTCTGCTTAATTTATCTTCATTAAGATTATCACCATCTGTCATATTTACCTGTTTTTGCCACCCGCACTAGAATTTAATACACATGGTAGATGCTCAACGTTTTCAATGAATAATTGAATACATATTAAAAGCATATGGAGGTGCTCATGAATATAGTAGAGCACATAGTTATTTTACAGCACATGGTAGGTGCTCAGTGTTTTAAATGAATGAAAACTGAAATACTTGAATAAGTACTCATTTATTACCTGTACGTTTACACCTAAAATAAGCCAAATAAGAATATGGTGCTGTTACAGGTTCAAAATTGACATGTATGGAATATCCCCGATGGTCCTTGAAACAGACAAACCTTTAAAACAATTCGAATTCTCCTAGAAATTCAAGAGATCATGAGGATCCACAGAAAGAAGCATATTTTTGCCTCTCTGAAACTAAGGCATAGGAGAAAACATACTATAGTTGAGACAGAAGACATGTGGGAAGCCTGGCTTTGTCACTGCCTAACTGTGGGACCTCATCTAATCTATTTGATTTTCTGAGCACTGTGTTTCTCCTCTTTATGGAGGTGTAATATCTTGTCAATTGTTTTAACCATTTTTCAATTCTCTGGGATTTTTTTCACACTTTCTTCTCCCTCTCAATGCTCAAACAATCTATCTCCCCAAAATGTCCTCAACCAATGACATCACTTCAAACATTGTACAGAAAACAGATGCAAAAAGAACTACCTCACCTTGCCACTACCTCATTCACAACTTGCAGAGGTAGTCCATCCATCTGCTTTCCATCTGTCTGTACCTAAGGATAACATAAACACGTAGGCTTTTGATCTCATTTTCTCTTGTCTCCTTAAGGACTTTACTCCTACTCTTCCATTTTCTCTTCTCTGCATGGTTACTTCAACATGCTTTTTTCAATTATTCGCATCAGCATACTAGTATTTTTTTATACTTCTCATCGTAACATAACAAACAAAACAATGATGATGCAACAATAGTGACAATGAGAAATTTTTCATTATATGAATATATCACAATTAATTTCTTCATTTTGATCTATTATCATTTTGGGCTATTTCCGAATTTTGTTTCTTTGTTTAGTTTTTAAAATTTTTGTAATCTACTACAAACGTTTTATACATGTCTTCAACTAAACATGCATAAGAGTTTTTCTCGATCGATTACCTAGTAGTGACAGTACTGGGGCCGCAGTTGTATGTATCTTCAATTTTATAAGATAATACGAAATTATTTTCCCAATTATGCCAATTTGCATACCATGATCAATATAAATTGCTCCATATTCTCACCAAAACTTATTAAATCAGATTTTTTAATGTTTGCCAATTTGCTTAGTATCAAAAGATTACTTGTTATTTTAATTGACATTTCTATTAGCATTAAGGAGATCGAGTATCTTTTAGCAAGTTTACGAATGACTCGTTTTTTCTCTGTGAAATATGCCAATTCATGTCTTTGGCTCTTTTCTCTGGGGAATTCTTTATCTTTTTCTTATTTCCTTTTAAGAGTTCTCTATATATTCTGGATACTAATTATTTGTTGTTTATATGTGTTACAGAAATATTCTCCCAGTTTGTGGTTTATGTTTTTTGTCCTCTATGATAATTTTTGATGAAAAAAGTTTAAATGTACTCAGGTCATTTAATGTTTTGCTTTATGGTATGTGCGTTTGCATCATGTCTTACAGACTTGGTAAAGCAAGCTGGTTAAGAGCATAATTTCTATGGTCAGACTGCTACGGACAGGTCCTGGCTCCACCTGTCACCAACTGCTCAACCTTGGGTACTTCACTTTATATGCTTCAGCTGCCTCACCTGTACAGCAGGGGTAAGTTTATATATTAGGGTTGGATATATTATGAGGATTAAATGTGCTAAAATATTTAGCTTGTTGGAACTGCACTTTTTAATATTTTAAATACTTAATAAGTACTGGCCATTTTCTCTTAAATTCTTTCCTACTCCCAGCTTGTAATATATTCTCTTATATTTTCTTCTAAAAGATTTAAAGTTTGAAGTTCAGATTTAAATCTTCAGTTCACATAAATGTTATACTTCTGTACAGTGTGACGTATGAGCTCAAATAATATATGGAGCACTCCACACATTTGTATATCACTTTTGCTCAGGGACAAGGGTTCGTCTCCTTTGCATGGTTCTAATTTAAATATATATGCAGCCAAAGCAGATGCTCTTGCAAATTTTGATACATTAATCTCTTAATTATTAACTTACTTATCTAGGCATCCACAACTCATCCTCGTTTATACTCCCTCCCTCCTCCTTGACTACCCTTTCTTAGTTCTCTTGCAGACACCGTCTCCTCTGATTTGGCCTCAAAATATTAAATTGCATCATAACTGAATCCTACTTCCTTTTTTTCCTCTATATACTCTAGTGCCTTTAAATTGGGGTCAGATTACTATGCTCAAATTTTGACTTTTTAATTGACAAGATATGCAACTGAACAAGTTATTTAATGTTTCTGTGTTTCTGTTTCCCATCAGTAACAACATTTCCTGTCTTGTGGTGTTGTTATATATATAAGCATTAAATAAACAAATCAATACACGTAAATCCCTTCACCTGGTCTTTTGTGGGTGCTGAAAAATACTATTATTTCCTAAAGGATTTCAATTCATCTATGTCTTTAAATGTTACCTAATTGTAAATCATCCCAAAATGTATACAGTCAGCCCTTCATTTTTGATTGTTCTGCATCCATGGATCCAACCAACTGCAGATCAAAATATTTGGGGAAAAAAATCAATAGAAAACAACAATATGACAAAACATAATACAAATTTTAAAAACAATACAGTAATAACTATTTACATAGCATTTACAGTGCATTAGGTATTATAAGTAATCTGAAGGATATGGGAGAATGTGCTTGGGTTACAGGCAAATACTATGCCATTTTATATGAGGGCCTTGAGCATTCACAGATTTTGGTATTTGCAGTGGGTCCTGGACCAATCCCCCATGGATTCTGAGAGACAACTGTACATTTAGCCCTGAAATCTCCCTAAACTCAATATTTACATAGCCAACTGCTCACTTGACTTCTTCATTTTTAGATGCGTAACAACTGTCTTAACCTTAGCATGACCAACGCATCACTGTTATCCCAATCCAAGCTTTTCTCCTTAGAGAAAATAGCACCACCACACATTCATTTGCTCAACCCGAACCCATGAGTCATACTTGATTTATTTTTATATTTGCCTCCCACATCCAGCCTGATAAATTCTACCTCAAAAAGGTATCTCAGATCTGACTATTACTCCCTAACTTTGCTCCTGGAAGCAACATTTTCTGTCACCCGGATCATCACGGATGTTCAGCTGTTCTCCCCAGTTCCATTCTTGACTCTATTATCATCCGCCCTCCATTCAGAAGTGAGAGCAATGTAACACAATCCAATATAAATCCAATAACTAACCCCCAGCTTGCTTAAAATTATTCTGTGGCTGTGCATAGCAATCACAATAAAATTCCATCTCCTTTCCATTAAGTCCAAGGCCCTACGTGATCTAGCCCCACTGTACTTCTCCAAGCTCCTCTTCTTGTACTCATCCTCAGCCACTATGCTCTGGCCACATGCTTTCTTTCTGGGTCTTAAACATGTAAGCTCATCCTTTCCTTGGGGCATTTGCACTGTTGGCTTGGAATGCCTTAATGTCTTTAAATGGCTTCCTTATCTCATCAGTTCCCAACTCAAAAGGTCACCTCATCCTTGATCCCAGTTACTAATAAAATTGCCCTACCTCCAATTAACTTTTATTTTACTTTATTTTATTCATTTCACTTCTCAGTATTTAGAATTTTTTATCTGTTTCTGCATTATATCTGTCTTCTTCTAGAAGTAAGCTCTTTAAGGACAGCAACATAGTATTAGTTTCATAATCCCTAGGACAGTGCCTGACACACACACAATCAGTTCCTAATACTCATAATTGACTGCTAAATATTGTTCTAAGGACTTTATATGCAGTATTTCATTGAGGTAGAAGATACGCAATTTCCACATCTAGCCATTGAGATGGAAGATATATAATTTCTACTTTATAGATAAACCTTAGCCACAAAGTTATTACAGTAAGTAGCAAAAGCAAAAATCAAAATTATCTTTTGTTTGCCATTTTATTCCCTATTGCTTAGTATGCCATCAGATGAAGAAATATTTGTTTATTTATTTGGAGAGATGTATAAAAACATCAAAGAAAAAAATTCAGAGGAATGTAAAGAAAAAAGAAAAAAAAGGCCAAAGAGAGCCATTTTTAGAGTCTCCCACACCACCAAATGTACTTCAGGTCAGAATTGGGTTCCAGAATTCACACCCCAATAGGATCTATAAGGAAAGTTGTTGCTACTTTCTGTGAAGTGCCTCAGGAGACAATGGTTGTGAAAAATGCTATAAAAATGTAAAGTTGTTCTTCACGCCTTTGTTTAGTGCTATTGTCTCTGTTTGTCAAGTTACTACCTACATAAGACCACGAAGCTTTAAATAATTTAAACTTAGAGAAATACAAATCTGATTTGTCAAAGAAAAATAAGGGAGACTTTGAGAAAGAAAATCAAAATTCAGAGATCCCATCTATTGTGCTCTGTGCATTTACATGTCAGAAATCCAAAAGGATCTCATCCCTGTGGCTGTAGGTCACTTACCTTTCCAGGACTTGCTTCTCTTAGGAGCACAAGTAACCCAGGTAGGAGCTACTATAAAGTGAAATCCTGAAAACGTAGAGCCCCAAAGTGTACACAGACAGCATTGCTGCCCTGAGGGACAGACATCCGGGCAACTGGTTAGAGACTCAGATTTATTTTTATCAGGTTTTAAATGTTTTTATAAAGTTTTATAAAAGTGAAAACATTTTATAAATTATAACGTATAAAATCACTTTTCTTAAATCCCTGGTTGTGGGATTCTAAGCCTAGAAATCTATGAAGACTTCTAGGAAATGAAACTGGGTCCACTGATTCTCTTACTGCCCTGGGTGCCATTGGTTCCTGAGCTGTAGAGTAACTCAGCCCTTAGGTCTATGGCGGCTGATGGAGCCAAGATTAATGGGAGGCAGACTAGTATAAGGGAACCAAGAAGAGGTGAAATACGATAGTGGAAAAAGAATCTAGGCGTTGGTGTCAGAGGGACCTCTATCCAAAGTCTGCCTTTCATAGCATCATGGCTCCACCCTCATTCCCTCAGATCCCTTTACTGTTTTGGTACACCTCCCCCCAGCTTGGATGTTGCCTTTACCTCCAACTTGTCCATACAGTGACTCCTGTTCTTCAGGTCACTGTAGGCTACTAGAGCCTCTTGCCCAAAGCATAGAGCTTCCTAAGTGCCTGGGAGTTTACATTTCCCCTTCCCAAAATCTGGGACAGTCTTCACCAATGGTGGAGGATTGTGCTGAGGAAAGCCTCAGGCTGGGGTAAACCTGAATGAGTGAGGTATGCCTTACTCCAGAGTTCCCTGGGGTATCAGCCTGTGCTTACTTTCTGTGAGTCCTGGCCAGAATTCATACCCTTGCTTGGCTTCTTCCTCTGCCCTGTCCTGCTTTCCCCACTCCTTCACCAGCATTTGCTTGATAATTACCTGTATTTGAATCCTTATATTAGGGTCTATTTCTGGGAAACCCAACCTAAGAAAATAAACTATGTCAAAGGTTTGTGTTGAGGACTAAATGAAATATTATTGTACCCAGGAATGGTGCTGAGCACAAGACCCTTGATAAACAGCTAATACTATCTTAATAAGAAAGGAGCTGAAAGTTTTCTCAAATTTATAGCCTTTTTCAGAAGTAATTTGTGGCCCTCCTGATACAATAGCCCTTACAAATGCAGTTCTTGTCCAGCCAAACTAATAGCTGTGGTCCTTTCTGAGCAGGCCCCTTATTATATGTAACATCCTTCCTACTAAAAAAACAAAAAAACAAAAAAAACAAACCTGCATGGAAGGAGTGCAATACATTTAGAGAGAAAATACCACTGGTTTCGGAGCCATGTTCATCTGATTTTTGAATTTGTATCTGCCACTTACTCTTTTAGCTATTTGATCATGGGTAAACTACTTAATCTAAGTCTCAGGTTCCTCATCTGCGAAATGAAGAGGAAAAAAAAATCCCATTGACTTTGCCAAGTTTAATGAATTAGTTGAGAGTAAAGATATCAGAATCAGACTGCCTGGACTCCAAGATCAGCCTTTTGCTAGCTATATTAGGGCTCTTCAGAGAAACAGAACATGGGGGATATAGATAGATAGATAGATAGATAGATAGATAGATAGACAGATAGATAGATAGATAGAGAGATATAGATACACAGAGAGAGTAAGAGAGAGAGAGAGAGAAAGAGAACGCAATTGTAAGGAACTGGCTCACACAATTAGGGAGGCTGAGAAGTCTAGACCAGGAGAGCCAATGGTGTACGTTCCAATCCCATGCTAAGTCTGAAGGCAGGAGAAGACTGATGTCCCAGCTCATTCAGGAAAAGATAAGAAATTCTCCCTTACTCAGCCTTTTATTCTACCCAGGCTTTTAGTGGATTGGATGAGGCTCACTCATGTTAGGGAGAACAACTTGCTTAACTCAGTCTACCTATCCAAATATTAATCTCATCAAGAAATACCTTCCCAGATACACAGAAATATCTGGCACCCCAAATATCTAGGCACCCCGTGGCCCAGTCAATTTGACATATAACAAACTATGCAAATTTGGGGAAGTAACCCAAACATTGTGGTCACTCTTAGAAGACTAACAATAAAAGGTAATTCTGGAAAATGAACAAGTTTAAACATATAAAATACCTATAATAGTCCTTAGCACATGGGAAATAATATATATCAGTAAAATTGATCTCTGACAGAGAGTAGAAATCCAGAAAATGTAAATCCCTTTCCCTTGGAAGTGGAGAATGAACATGGTGACTGTAAGTTTGAAAACTACTCTCTTATGGACACTTTAAAGAGCATATGACCAGTATTTTACTTTCTTTGAGTACAAAACAAGAATAGAGGGTTTACTCTTCAAGTAGCACATATAGTATTTAGTTTAGAGACACAGAATTTTGGGCAGTAAGCAAAACTAGACATTGAAATGGATTACTTCCTATTTCTGGAGGTCTTTAAACTAAGAAATAACATGTGTCTAGAATAGCTTGAGTCTGATTTTGCCTAAAGGTAGGAAAGAGAAGAAAATTACACCTCCCCTCCCTACATGTTTCCTTCTGTTAATTTTATCTCTTCAGCTTTCTGAGAATCCGAGTAAAAATATTCTACCTTTCTAATTATGTTTTTTATTTTTTGTGGGATTAATTTTTTTTATAACAAGTAAGGAAATCTCTCTTTTTTTTTTTTTTTAAGTTGGAGGGTTACCCCTGCCTAACACGTATGAATAGAGCAAACAACACTTTGGGTTGCTGCTCAGAGCTCGCTATCACAGACACCTCCTGCAGGTGCTGCATCCTCTGCAATGAGGTGATTCTTCAGGACTTCTATAATATTTCGGGGTTGTTCCCAACCACTATCTGGATCTCTATCCTGAGATATCCGAAAATGTCCTTATCTAAAGCATACTTTTCTTTGATATACTAATAAAATTTAGAGATTTTTAAATCATAAAATGGTAGTATTACAAGGATATTAAGAAAATGAGCTTTCAATTTGAAGGAGCTTCTACTAGCAAATATGGGACAATTTGACCATGAAAGTATATAATGAGACAAACGAATTTTAGCCAATGAAATAAAATAACTGGCTTAAAAATAACCTTAAAAACAACCTTAAAATATTAATATCCCCAGTTTACACATGGAGAAACTGAGCTCAGAGAGTGAAAGTGATTTACTTGTGCAAGCTCACATAGTTACCAAGGGACAGTCTATTTTCTTCTTCTTCTATTTTTTAAACCATTTTAAATTTACAGAAAAAAATTATAAATGTATAGCTATAGTACAAAGAACTATTTTCTTCCTGAATCATTTAAGAGTAATTTGTTGACCTGATATTGTTTCATACTCAAATACTTTACAACAGGGACATTTTTGTAGATAACTTTACAATACAACCATCAAAATCAGTGGTTTAATTAAGCAATGAAAAGAAGCATCTTGCATGTAACAGAATCTAGTTAATATTTTCAAATTTCATCTGAACAAAAGATAGGTGAAATGTAAATATACCTATTCTCAAGCTTAGGTATAATGAGTAATTATCCTAGGAACAATGATGAAAGAATATCTCGCAGACTTGTTCGTGAATATAGTAACATATATAAATGTCTTTGTAGTAAATTTACATGTAAGCATGTTATTTATGAAACCTCAAAATCAATTTCCAATTCTAGGAATCTTAACATTCCTAGACATTAAACAGACCCCACCACATTTTCAGATTGACTAATAGCTTATATTTCTTGGGTTAGCAATATTATTTTCATTTTGCATTTTTTGTATAAGTGGGCAAAAACTGTTTTGTAATGTGAAGACTTTGATCTATAGAAAAAGTAAATATAAAAATGTAAAAATTATGATAATAATGTCTTAACATATGCTGTCACTTATTTTATGGATTATATGTATATATGCACATGTAATATAGTCTAAATATAAGTGGTTATAAATTGGGACTATACTTGTTTCTAAAATAGTTAAGCAGAGGGTAAGAATCTTAACATTCCTGGACATTAAACAGACCCTACCACATTTACAGATTGACTAATAGCTTATATTTCTTGGGTTAGCAATATTATTTGCATTTTGTATTTTTTATAAGTGTATAAAAACTGTTTTGTAATGTGAAGACTTCGATCTATAGAAATAGTAAATAAAACATCAAAAATTTACCACCCAATTATACAATTGTCAATTAAATTTTGTAATGTTTCAGAGACACAGAAATAGTTGCATAATTTCATGCTGGTGAAAATTCCTACTGGGCATGAGCAAAAGCAATTTTTCAGACACTTATAACCTCATTATTCTTTAATATTTAAATTTATAGTCAGTGACTTTTCTGTATCCAAGTGTCAGCTTAATTCGTGTTGATAGTGCTGGATGCTACTTCATTTCAAACATTGAACAGAGTATTCCTGACAACTATTCAACAAAATCCCTAAGTATTTATCTGATAACTTGGTCTTTATTAAAGCTATTTGGTTTTGGTTTTGGTTTCTCTGTGATTACTTTTTGAAATCTGAGATTAGTTTCCATTGTTAAATATCATACATTCTGAAAGTCTACAAAATTCAAAGTACAAATACGCATACAGTACAATACAGAGGGAGAGAAGGAGGCGGGTGGTGAAAGAATTGCACTGACCAAGGGAAGGCAATGGAAAACTATAAACAACTTAGCACTGGGAAACGGAGATCCAACTCCAGAATCACAGTTTCCCAGTGGATCCTCAGGATCTCCCATATGGAGTGCTATTTATGGAGACATTCTCAAATCCTCGAAACATGTCATAGAGGTAGATAATAAAATAAAAAGAAGGGATGTACTGAAAATAAAAGAAAAAAATCCATAAGCCCAATTAACTTACTAGGAACAATAACCAAAACAGAGCACAATTACTGTGAGAAAGTCTGTAAGAAATAAGATTGTAGGTCCACAATTTTACATTACATTTATATTACAGATAAACCTGTTATATCTATGCATATGTATTTTAATTCCTGTTTGAATTTCAATAATTATTGTTTTGGCAGAATTGTCTAAAGCACTACTTACTGTTCAATGGCAATATAATTTGAACTATATTTGTAAGTTTTTTCCAAAACAAAGATAAAGGTTTTAATTTTTTTGACATACAAAAATCTGATGTAATTAATGGATACGACTTGATCAGTTTGGAAGTAAACATATACCCATGAAATCATCACTACACTCTGTGCCATAAATCCATCCATCACCTCCAATATTTCCTCTTGCCCTCTTATTTACGATGATGACAATGATAACAGTTAATATAAGATCTACCCTCTTAGCAAATTTTTAACTGTACAATGTTGTTAACTATAAGCACTATGTTGTAGATCTCCCACTTAGCTTTTATGAATGAAACTTTGTATCTTTTAAGTAATACCTCCCCATGTCCTCCTTCCCCAGCCTCTGGCAACCACCATTTCACTTTCTGTTTCTATGAGTTTGTTTTAATTCCTCATATAAGTGTTATCGTGTAGTATTTGTCCTTCTGCGTCTAGCTTATCCTCCAGGTTCACCTCTGTTGTCACAAATGACAGGATTTTTT
>RJWJ010035986.1:0-16347 GCA_004363605.1 Indri indri
CCCCGGTGATGGGCATTTAGATTGTTTGCAAATGTGGACTTCAGCAAGACATCACTCACGATTCCCTTGGGGTTAAGATGGAGCCCCTGAGCTTGGGGCTGTTGAAGGGATTAGTAGGGTTAGTAACTGGGCGAAGAATGGGCCAGTCTGGAGGGAGGTTGTACACGGCAGTGCAGGGCTCTGCCTCGTCCACCATTCTCATTGGCAGCCTGGATGATGTCATTGGAGGATGACAGGAAGCGGGGAAGAGGCAGTTAATACTTAAGAGTGCAGAATCGGGGCTGAAAAGACTCAGGAAGGTTAGCATGATAGGTCACCCTAACAGGAAATTTAGCTAGAATACATTTCAGTGCCCCACACATGGGTCCAAAAAGCAACTTGACGGGTTTTGGATGTATTAATAGAAGCATTTGTCAAAAGCCTTTCTGGGGGAGGAGGGCTTTGGTTGACAACAGAGCAATGTGATTAAGAGCGGCGTGGCTGATAGAAGAGGTAATGTGACTTTTGGCAGCATTAAAAGAAATCTGGCTTCCAGAGCAAGGGAGGCGACATTTGTCACTGCAGCCTCCTGGTGTTCACACAGGCCTTGCTCTCTGCGCTGCTTTTTCTGTCTGTGAAAGTTTTTCTTGATAGTGTTGCTGAATAGCAGGTTGTAACCTTAGAGACTCGACTGATTCGTGCTGGCATGTTCCCTAGAATGTGTTAACAGGCCCAGTCCAGTCAGGAGCCGAGCCTTGTACTGTCTTATCAAGAGTTTCCATGAGGGAGCAGACCAGCAACTCTTAACACTTTCTTTGTGCCCAGCGTTGTGGTGAATCTGACTTTAGTTCAGAGGGCTGGACGTTGAACCCAAAGCACCGGTTGTCGCCAATTCTTTCAGGTCCAGCTAACGTTTGCTGAGGTCTTCTGTGTCAGTTTCTGTGCCCAGGAGGACCTGCAGGGTCAATATTATTACCCCAGGTTTACAGATAAGGAAAGTGAGGCCCAGAAAGGTTCTGTGATGTGCTGCAGATGACATGACTGGTGAGTGGTGGAGTCCCGCTCGGTCATTCTCCCGACTTCCCGTCTGGTGCTCTTTGCCCAGGGCCGCTGTGTTCATTCATGATCCGTGATAGTAAATGGTCCCTGAGCCTTGTCACTGTGCTCAGCTGTCCGGTCCAGGGCAGGCAGCTCCTATCTCAGTCTGGTACCTGGAATCCTTACTGTCCCAGAACAGTGCGAATTTTCACTCTTCTCAGGGCCTCAGGCTCTGGCAAGGTGCCTTAGGGACACAGGTGGGAGCGAGGAGGGGGCCCAGGGAGACAGCAGGTGGCAGCACTCTGGGCCTTCCCCTCTGCAGCTTGGAATTGATCTGTTTTTAATTCGGGTTTCTGTTTAAGATTCCACTGTGGCGAAAGAGAGATTTCCAATGCTAAGCCAGAAAACCTGGCTATCGGCTGGAGAGGGGGTGTGACTGTAGGGTTCTTTATTGGAGCCCCTGTAACGTGAAGGCCTCCTTGCCCTCCCGTGTGCTCTGCTGAGCCAGCAGGGCCCTGGAGCCGGCGCGATCAGCCTCTCAGGGCTGACTCCCATGCCAGCAGCCAGGAGATGCCCTGGACTGCTGTGGGCACATCAGCGCCCTGGCAGGGACACGTCTTCTGGGCCTGATGTCATCCCTTCCACCTGCCCAACATGGTCTCCTGGCGCAAGAGCCCCAACCCCTAGCTGAGTGCAGCTCCCCTCTGCCCTGGCTCTCTCAAATGAAGAATAAGAACAGGGGTTTTCTGAGCCAGATTCTTTCCCTGCAGTTGTCTGCGGATAAGTTAGTCTCTCTCTGTGAAAGAAAGGAGCTGGGTCGGTGCCTCACTGACCACTGAGGAAAGTGCTCGTCTGCTCTCCCAGCCCCGGGCACCTGCCCGTGGGGCACTGGGCTGGGCGAAACCTGTGGGACCTTCTTTCTGCCAGCCCCAGCTGTTTCTTGGCCCCCAAGAGGGAGCAGGCAATAGGGCTCCGTGAACTCGCTTAGTCAAGCTCAGGCTGCGGTCTCCGTTGCTGTGCCCTCCTCCCCACACCGCGCGAGAAAAAATACATCTGGATTAGAGATGAACAGGCCATTGTTCCAGCCGGCCTCAGAGCCAGCGGACAAACAAGGGCACGGGTCCTGCCTCCTCCCCTGGACACTGGCTTCTCCCCACAGGAAATAAGCAGCTTGCATGTGATGAGACGGCAATGTCTGAAAAAGCCCCTCTTGGTGCTGTGGGCCGGTGGTCCTTACAGGACACGGAGTGGGGCGTCTTTTCCCCCAAACCCCCACCTATGGCTGGGTAGGGCCTCCTGGCCTTCTGTATTCCACAAGGCTAAAGATGAAAAACGTGATCTAGAAGCTTTTCCTTATAACCATTTGTAGTTTCTTCCCCAGAAGTACTGAATTTTAAGTAGAAGTCCTCTTCTCCATTGTGTTTTAAAGTAGCTATTATATTTCCCTAATTTTGAAAGTAATTCATGTGCATGCGCCCTGGTCCCCCAGACGCCGTGCCCTTGCAGCTGGCTCGCCTCCCTCTGTCTGATGCAGGGGCATCCAACAGCGCCAGCACGCTCTGCGGAACAGTGGGATGGAGAACTTAAAAAGCACAGGAAAGCACAGAGGGGAAAAATAATCCTGCCACTCAGAGACAAGCGCTGTTAAAGTATTATACGCTGGGTGTTCTTTCTGTTTGTTCGTGTTTAACGCTGAGCCGGCTCTGAACATTGCCCTCTCAGGGTTAAGAGGAATGTCTCTCCAAATAATTTTGAATGAGTGAAGGTTAGAGCAGGGGATAACCAAACTCACCCACCAGCCCAGGTCCAGAGGGGCACGACTTGTGCCTTCGTGCACAGCTCACAGTCACTGAGGGAGGACGCAGGCCCGGGTCTTCTGGCTCAGAGCACACCCAGGTCCTGTCTCCTGATCCTGCCCTGCTCCGCTGCTGTCCTCCTGCCTCACCTCTGCTCGCTCTGTTGAAATACTCGGTGCACCTGCCTGGTTTCTGGACCTGCGGGGCCCCCTGGCTACATCTGCCATCTCTCCCCTTTCCCGGCTGCGCCCGCTGAAGACACCACTGCTCCCCCGTACAGCCACACACGAGCTGCTCTTGCTCGTGTGCGTGGTCGGAGTGTGGAGGCAGACAGACCTCCCTCTGAGCCCTGGCTGTGCCCTCCAGGTTGAGTAAGCCCTGCTTCCTTTGGCTCTAAAGCACACGGAAGAGTAGTACCAGCCTTATTGTTTTGTCGTGAGAATTAAAATGGAGAATTAAATTATGCTCGATAAATGGTTGCTGTTATCATGATACTAACAATATTAAGGATGCATAATGATACTTTCTCCCTCTTTCTTGCTTCTGACCAGACTGTAGGGTATGACCCCATCATTTCTCCAGAGGTCTCGGCCTCCTTCGGAGTTCAGCAGCTGCCCCTGGAGGAGATCTGGCCTCTCTGTGATTTCATCACTGTGCACACGCCTCTCCTGCCTTCCACGACAGGTAGGTGTGTCCCTACATTGTGGGTTGGCCATAGGAGCCACAGACCAATTACCATGAGCCCTCGGTCTGGGCCTTCTGTAGAGGCTGGTAACCAGCTGTGGGGAGGGGCCCCCACATCCTGCAGAGCATGCTGATGCTGTTAGATGCCCCTGCATCAGATGGAGGCGGGGTGAGCCAGCTGGGAATGCACAGTGTCTGGGTGAGTTGGGCTCATATATAAGCTGTGACCCTTGTGGGTGCTTCCTACAGCCCCTGAGGGGCTTTCTCATTCCTGTACCCACTCGAAACAGTAATATCTCAAGAACTTCCAGGATGTTCCTAAACTGAGTCTAGGCCAGACCCAGAACAGGACTCCTGTCCCAGAGCATGCAAGAAAGAAGAGGTGAGAACAGAGAGGCTGTCGTCCAGCAGGAAGAGAGGGCCTCTGGGCCGCCTGGGATCCAGGCACCGCCACAGCAAGCAGAGTCTTCTCTTCCTTCCAGGCTTGCTGAACGACAGCACTTTTGCCCGGTGCAAGAAGGGGGTGCGTGTGGTGAACTGTGCCCGAGGCGGGATTGTGGATGAAGGTGCCCTGCTCCGGGCTCTGCAGTCTGGCCAGTGTGCCGGAGCCGCGCTGGACGTGTTTACCGACGTAAGTGTCCGTCAGCCTCAGTGTCAGGGGAGAAGGGTGTAGGGATGGGCCCATGACAGAGCGAGCCCGGCGTTTTACAGAAGGCCTTCAGACTGCTGCCTCCAGTGTCCATGGTGAGCTTGGTACAGAGGTGCCCTCCCACCTCTGTGTTGTCTTCTGCAAAACTCAGGGTTTTTTTGTTTTTGTTTCAGTATCGAATTCTGGACTTTATAGCTACCCCATAGAATGCATCTTTGGAACAGAAAAAAAAAAATAAAGATTTTGTTTCCCCATAGTCATAAAGCTGTCGCACCCAATCTGGGCACAGCCAGTGCAGCATTTTGCTCAACTGCACAGGCTCCGTTCCCTGTAACAACTATGTATAAGATGCTTGGGTCACTCACAGGAGAAAAACTCTGTCAGCATCAATACACAGCATTTTCAAAATACATTTTGTTGTCTTGAATGAAAAGTCTAGCTATTTATTCTATCAGTCCAGTAATTCCATATGGTCTTATTACTTCTATACATAAGATACGATCTTTCGACATTTGTATAGGTAAATATTTCCCATGGGTTTTTTTTGCAGAATCCCAAAAGACTTGCAGGGGTTTAATTTTTTCGTAATAAAAGAAAGGAGCGGAGTCAATTTATGAGAGTCAGACTAGCAAGTTTAAAAGACCCTCTGCATACTCAGTTCCTGGTGCATGAAGAGATTCAATACAGTCCCTTCACTCTCCGTTCTTAGAAGAACTTGAGAGGTATAACAGCAATAACCAATAACCTGTGTTATTCAATAGCCTAGGAAGAGAGAAAACATATATAGTAAAAAATATATAGTCTTAACAAAATAGAAGCCAAATCCTCTCATCCCAAGATGTCTGAAAAGGAGATTCTGTATGGAGCATGGATACAGAAAAGAAGGAGTCACTCCTACCAGAATATGAATTGTGGATATAGTCACTCAAAACCAGAGAAACAACCACTGAGAGCAATTAACTTCCATTTCATTGTCACCAGGAGGGCACACACCAGAGAAAGCCTGAGCCAGAGCCCTTGGCATTCTCAGGCTTACTGGTACTATGGTTCAACGGTCTTCGGAGGGATAGGGAGAACCAGAGACCACCGCCATAATGTGTAAAAAGAATACTATAGCAACAACGTGGCTGTCGGAAATCAGCTAGAGCTCAGGTTGTGTACCATTTCAAATCAAGCCTATGCTTGCTTTCTTGTGAGAGGCTTGAGATATGTGCAGAGACACCTTCAGCATGCACAGGCGACCATTCTTTTGAAAGACAGAGGAGGGCCTCTTCATGAGTTCTTTCTGCTCATTAGCTTTCCTATGAGTTCACCGTTTAAACAAGAAAAGATGCTGCAAGCTCTTTCAGCTGGCTTCTAATTTGGATGCAACACCAATACCACACACACGATTGAATGGATGACCACATCTTCCTGATTCTTCCACTCGGCAGGGTCAGTACACTTCTTTGGACTGAATAGGTGTGATCTTGTTCAAGAAAAGCGTGTAAATGTAGGGTCAGATTTTGTTAGTCTCCGTCCCAAAACATTGGGGCACACTCCTCGGCTCTCCCACGAGTCAGTGACCGGCTTTGCCACATCCCTGTACTGTCTCAGGCTGGCAGCAGCTGCTTCGGGCTTGTCATCCTCCTGCTGGACTGACAGTTCACCAGCGACGTTATCAATCCCATGTACATGAGGTGGACTGAAGTCCGGGTTACACACCCTTCCGCTAGAAGGACGAATTCAACGTTGTCCGAGACAATCTTTAAGTGTTTCAAATGGAATGTTCAAAATGATCACTAGATCCAGGTCGCAGATTTTGTCCAGGGCTTCAGCTTGTCCCAATGTCGTAGGAAAACCATCTAGTAGCCAGTGCTGGCTGCGCCTGTTCTCCAGCTCCGACAGCAGTAGGCGTGTGATCACATGATGTGGAACCCAAAGACCTTTCTCCATGCACTGCTTTGCCGTGTCACCAACTTGGGCATTGGCCTTGATGGTCTCACGCAAGGAGTGACCACTGTAGAGATGCTGGAGGCCAAAGTTCTGGGCGATCCCCTGACACACAGCGCCCTTGTCCGAGCCAGGCGGCCTGAGGATGTCCGCACTCAGGAGTTTGGAAGCCATTGCCTTCGTGAGGAGGTGGGCGGCCCGGACAGTGGCCCCAGAGGGAGCCCCAGGAACCTCGTTTCTTGGCCCCTTCCTCTGGCACCCTCAGCTCACGCTGGAACTTGCCGGCCACCCCTACAGCGGGGAGAAGAGACTTTTGAGACAACCCCTCCCCTCAGCCCAGCGCTGGGACTGACTCCAAAACTCAGGTTTTAGATGGGACCCAATTCCTGGTCCCAGGCTGCTCAGACTGCTGCGTGTTGATAAAGACAAAGATGCAAACCAGTTTTGAGGGTGAGGATTTGGGGCAGGGAGAGGGGGTTTAGCGAATTGCTGCAGGTCCCTGACTGACATGCAGTCCCGGCATCCACTTGCGTTCCTCTTCCCTTCTTCTCTTCCTAGGGAGGGACAGAAGCCCGAGGATGCTGGCAGTATTCCCTCAGGGTCCTTGGGGTGGGCTGCTCTCCCGGCAAGGCAGAGGCCCAGCCTCACACCAGATGGAATGGGGAGGAGGGCATTTCCACCGGGATCCTGTGGCCGTCTGCTCAGAGATCCCACCCCCAGCATCAGGGCTCCTCCCCATGATGCAGCAGAAAGAGCCTGGACTTTGGATTAGGCAGTTGTGGTTTGCAGGTTGCTGGCTGTGTGGCTTTGGCAAGTAACTGGCCCTCTCTGAGCCCCTGTGGCATTCGTGATCTATTCCCAGCCCAGGGCACACAGTGCATTTTAGTTTGTACTCCTGGTCGTCTTTCTCAACTAGGTCATAAGCTCCTTAAAGGCAGCGGAAGCCTCTGCCTTCTGCGTATCACCATCCTCCCCGACACAGCACTGTCTCCTCTCTCCTCCGCATCCTTGTGCCACTTGCTTCTATGTGGCCGGGACTCACAGGGTTACGTGGTCAAAATTCAGTGGGACCAACAGAGCCCTGGGGAGAATGGGCAGAAGAGAAGACGCCCAAGTGACATTCCCCAGGGCAATCTTCTGCTCAGCGAGCAGAGGGCTTGAAGGGACACTGGAGGCAGGGTGGAGATGGGCAGCCTGTCCCCTGAGAGCCAGAGTGCAACACCTGTGTGAAGTGTCTGCGAGGAACGGGACTCTTGCTGAGAGCCCAGCCAGCGTGGCACACCGACAACAAGCGCTGCAAGGATGCAGGGGGGTGGGCTTCAGGGGAACAGCCAGTAACAACAACCTCCTGCGTTAAAGGTGCATAATCCCCACAATAATGTTGCGAGGTAGACTGTAATAACCCATTTCATAGATAAAGAAACTGAGACTTAGACAGATTGAGGTTTGCCCCGAGGCACCTAGGTGGTGAGTGGTGGAGGTGAGATTCGAATCTGGTCCACAATTTCTGCTCTGTTCACTCTGCTGTGATGGAATGTTCACGAAGAAGCTGATTACTGAGTCCAGTGACCACTCTGACAGAAGTGACCACTCTGACAAAACAGAAGTAGAAGGTGAAAATACTCCTGCCTGCCTTCCCTCCAGCTTCCTGTGTGCTGGAAGAGGGTGTGATCAGTCCATAGCAGCCAGCCTAGAGGTGTCTCTTTCTTGGCAGGAGCCACCACGGGACCGAGCCTTGGTGGACCACGAGAACGTCATCAGCTGTCCCCACCTGGGCGCCAGCACCAAGGAGGCCCAGAGCCGCTGCGGGGAGGAAATTGCCATCCAGTTTGTGGACATGGCGAAGGGGAAATCTCTAGCAGGGGTTGTGAGTATCGCCACATGGGCTGTGGGTCCGAGGTCAGAGGGAGGGGAGGAAGGAGGCGTCTTGCTGTGGGGAGATGGTGACCTCGTGGGTGAAGAGATTGAGCCTGGGAGGTGAAGATAAAGGGAATCTGCTTACGTCAGCCCTCTCTGGGGGAGTGGGGGAAGGAGCCGCCCTGTCTCCAGCCCTGATAGCTGAGGCCTTGGCGGCAGACAGCCCCGCGCAGTTCTCTTACACTGTAGTCTCACTGCAGAGATTGTGGCCCTTCCCAGGGCCCGGCCTCCAGAGAAAGGCTCTTTTGTTCCTGGGGGTGAAAGAATGTTGCGTGGGTGACAGCTGCATGCAGCGGTGGGGGCGGGCGGGGGCCGGCCTGTGTGGAAAGCCCCTGTGGGGAGCTCGTACCCTGCAAACTCCTAGAGCTCCCCCTCCATCGTGTCCATCTGAGACCCTCCTCTCCCCACTCCCAGGACGAGCCCTTCCTGCCAGCTGGCCGCCTCCTTCCCGGTCACGGCATAACATCCCCGCGTCTTGTCTGGTCTCCCATCAGGCCCTTCCCGGCACATTATGTGTCCTCTGAGCTTAACCCAACTTACATTTCAAGTCCTGTGTCGTTCATTCTGTCTGCGGATGTTCCTTCAGCTCCAGTGGGGACAAGACACTGTCGTAGCCCTGGGGGGGGTGCAGAGGTGAATGAGGAAGGCACGGCGGTCCTTCCCGGGGTGCACGGCCTCCTTCACGAAGACTTGCCTGGCCTTTCCAGCTCCGTCTCAGGTCTTTGGCTGATCAACCACGTTCTCTTGTTATGAAGGTTCCACGAGTTTGTATCTTTCTTCTTTTGTCTCTGAGGACAAAAAACCGTGGCTCGGGCTTCTCTGCAGCTCACATGAGCGGGCCGGTAACATTTACTCGGTACTCTAAAGGAGTCAGCACATGGGGAGTGGGGGTTCCCTAACCTCCTGGCTGGCCCTGGGCCTGGAGATTTTCTCTGGTGAAGACAGAGCTGTGGCAGGAGAGACCAGGACACCTTGTTCTGCCCTCTCCCCTCTGGATTGATAGCCCAGCTTTCCAGGCCACTCTGCCCTCTGCATCCTGAGAGAGCAAGGGTGCCAGCTGTTCCCAGCACGTCCGTTTGGTCCGTGGAAGACCGGAAGGACTTTCAGGGCCAGCTGTCACATGCCATGGGAGGCCCGGAGAGCCCGGAGCTGGCTGCAAAGACTGGGTCTGCCCATGTCCTCTGTCCTCTCTCTGCTGTGTTGACGCCTCAGGATGGAGTATACTTCTCACTCATCTTGCACCTCCTGGGCTTCTGAGAAGGTCCATTCCTCCCAGCTGATGCTGATCCTGTCCCGGGCCGAGGTTTGCACCCATGATGTTGCCTCGCCCTTCAGCCTTTCCGGAAGGCTGGTGTCCGCTCTCCCCGTGGCAGCCTTGCAACACATTCGCATCATTGTTAGGTGCAGTGGCCTCCAGGGCTTTTCCTGAAGGGAACTCCCTAGTGTAAGTTCCATCAAGTGGGACCACAAAATGTCCCCATCTTACTGAGGGAGGGAAAATCTCTTGGTCCAAATAGCTAAACTGAGGCAAATTGAATTCTCTCCCCAAAGCAGCCAATAGTCTTAGAGTAGCCATTTGGAAAGAAAGACAGTTTTGTCACGTAGGAACTGTCTCTCTTCCTAATTCTTTCCTGTATCTTCTCCAGCTCAAGTCTGTTCTTTTCTAAAAGTTTTATTTATTCATTCATTTTTAGAGACAGTGTCTTGCTCTGTGGCCCGGGCTGGAGTGCAGTGGCATGATCATAGTTCGCTGAAACCTCTAACTCCTGGGCCCAAGTGATCTGCCTCAGCCGCCCAAGAAGCTGCGAGTAGGGGTGTGCACCACCACCCTGGCTTAATTTCTTTTTTATTTTTTTGTAGAGATGGGGTCTCACTATGTTGCCCAGATTGGTCTAGAACTCCTGGCCTCAAGTGACCTTCCTGCTTCAGCCTCCTGAGACACTGGGATGACAGGCATGAGCCTCTGTGCCTGGCCTCAATTCTGTTCTGACCTTGGATACAGAATAACATTAGGGTCAGGCTAGTGTCCCAAAGCACCTGACTCCTCCCTGGAGTTCTCCTGTGTGTTTTCTAGAGAAGACTGAGGGCCCTCCTTGTACTGGGCAGCGCCCTGGGGTTGGGCTCTGCAGACCCCGCACAGAGGCCAGAGAAGCAAGGCGAGGGGCCTGCCTCGTGGCAACTCTTACTTGATCACTTGTCCTCTGCCTGCTGCGGGCCCTCCGCCCAGCCAGCTGTAGCGTGGTGCTCCAGGTCTCCTCTCAGCAGCTGGTCTTTCTCTTGTTCCACTTCCCAGCTCACTGCTCTCTCTCTGTCCCTGTGGAGAGGATAAAGCCACCCTGTAGCAGGAAGCCCTCACACCCAGCCACCTCCCACGCAGAAGCGGCCCTGGGAAGCCCTGCCTCAGCCACCGTTTCCAACACCGTGATTGCCTACCTCCATCTTTTTAAAAATATTCTTCCAAAGATAAGATTTATGAGAACAGAAATAGAAGCATCTGAGTTTTCTCTTTTCTTTTTTTAATTTTAGAATATGATGGGGGTACAAAGGTTTTGGTTACATGGATTGCTTTTGTACTGCTTGAGTCCAAGTTATAAGGTGCCCATCACCCAGATAGTGCGCATTGTACCCGTTAGGTATGATTTCACCCATCCCCTCCTCCCCACCCCGTGTTTTCTTTTAATTATGTCTTGTAGATGCCTGTTTGGCTTGCATCAAACCCTGGTTTCTCATTAAATCCTTCTTAGATGGTTGTCCTTACAAGTTCCCTCAATAAAAGTGACCAAATTACCTAACTCAGAACCAGAGCATTTTGAACCACAAAATGGAATAGAAATTTTGGCCCAGAACAAGCTGGCTCTGTTATCAGGCCCCCGGTGGGGACCCAGCCAACCAGACCCCAGACTTACAACTTTAGGAGGATACGTGGCTTCTGACCCCCACAACTTCCTAGCGGGGTTCACGGTGGATTTCACGGGGATCAATGTTTGAAGCGTGAGAGGATCATCAAAACTTTGTGACGATTGTTCATAGTGTTTAGTGACAAACACTCATTTTTAAAAAAGGAAATATAGGCCGGGCACGGTGGCTCTCGCCTGTAATCCCAGCACTCTGGGAGGCCGAGGCGGGAGGATCACTCGAGGTCAGGAGTTTGAGACCAGCTTGAGCAAGAGTGAGACCCCCGTCTCTACTAAAAATATTAAGAAATTGGCCAAACAATTAAAAAAAATAGAAAAAATTAGCCGGGTGTGGTGGCGCGTGCCTGTAGTCCCAGCTACCCAGGAGGCTGAGGCAGGAGGATCACTTGAGCCCAGGAGTTTGAGGTTGCTGTGAGCTAGGCTGACGCCATGGCACTCTAGCCCAGGCAAGAGAGTGAGACTCCTTCTCAAAAAAAAAATTAAAAAAATAAAAAGTAAGAAAAAAAGAAAATATAAATGAAGGCATATTAGGAATGCAATCCCAGAGAGGCCCGTCTTTCTATGTCCAAGTTATCTGTGACTCCTCATACTTTTTATGTCAAAGACCCACCTTTACGGTGCTGCCCAAACCCTCCCCCAGCACAGCAAAAGCAGTCTCCCTTGGAGGGGACGATTTTGAGTGGCCTTAGCCTTCTGCGTCCATTTCTGGCGGCACCGCGCTCCTCATCTGTAGGAGCAAGTCATTGTCTTGTTGGGGGCTGATGGAAGTTGCCTTCTACCAGGCACCCAAAGCATGGGTGGCCCTGTGCCTTTTCTCCGTGTGCAACTGAGTCCTGGCAGCACACCCTAGACTGGGGAGCTGAGCCGGGCAGGTACGCCCCTGCCCTGCCTCTTTCTGACCTCAGCCCTGCTCCCCCACTGTCCGCAGGTGAACGCCCAGGCCCTTACCGGTGCGTTCTCTCCGCACACCAAGCCTTGGATTGAGCTGGCAGAAGCTCTGGGGACACTGATGAGAGCCTGGGCCGGATCTCCCAAAGGGACAGTCCAGGTGGTAACACAAGGTGAGCTGAGGACACTGCAGGGGCTGGGAGAGGGGAGCGTGGGCTCTGCCCCTGCCGGGCGTGTCTGCTGCAGGTCACAGGGCTAGTGCGAGCGAGCCTCAGAGGTGACTTGGACCCTACTCTGAGTATAGTCTCTCACTACTGAGGGTGGGAGAAACGGGGAGAGATATAAAAAGTCACTAGGAGGATGTATTTAATGTTCATAAATTCTATTTATGCAGTATTTTAAAGGTGTGCATGTTTTGGGTGCAAGAGAGACTCTACAAGAGATAAGAGTTTTGTGCAAGGGAAGGTATGATCCCTTGGGAGTCCCCAGTTAAGAAAGAGGACATTCAGTTCTGGTTTTGGCCCCGTCACTAACCTGCTGTATGACTTTCCTTCCCTTCCCTGAACCTCGGCTTCCTCACATGTCAAGTGAGAGTCGGGGGGTGTGTGAGCCAGCTGAGATGGTGGGGACATCTTACGCTCTGTGACACACTGAGGTGGGCTTTTGGGCAGTCTGACCGTCCTTGGGGCATGCTCAGGCGAGCAGTGGGAGTGAGAGCAGTGGTCATGTCCACCCTGCTGAGCTGCTAAGCAGGCTCTGGCCGCCTTTGTCGTGGACCCAGCACTGTGCAGATGTGGTTGAGTGACCAAGGAGGGCTCCAGTTCCCTTAACTCTCTCCCACTGACCACTGGGCATCTGCACACTGGGGAGAGATCGCAGGTAGGGGTGGCTGAGCTCCGAGCATCCGCAGTGCCAGAGAAGGGCAGAGCCGGCGGCTCCCCGCTGGCCCTGGAGGAAACGAGGCAGGGTCCTGGGCAGCAGTTGCTCCTTTCTGCTTTCATTTCCTGAGGCTGGCAAGGGACTGAGTTCCAGGTAGGGATGCGAGCAGGAAATTTTCCAGTGTTCCCTGGGAGAATGACAGGCAGGCCAGGGTGGCCACGCCAAGGGCAGGGTGGGGCAGAGAGTGGCATTGGGCTGAGTTTTGGAGGGGAGTTTCTCAGGGTGGCTAAAGTAACAGGTTTCCTAAGTGGGACTGCCCGGGCCAGGCTGTGGTTGGGGTCCCCTGGGCAGCAAGGAACCCATAGCCCAGAGCTGGGTGCCAGTGGCCTCCCGTCCCTTCCTGTGGTGCTCAACAGTGACCCGAGGGTGGCTTCTCCTTGTTCCCAGGAGCGTCCCTGAAGAACGCCGGGAGCTGCCTGAGCCCTGCGGTCATTGTCGGCCTCCTGAAAGAGTCTTCCAAGGAGGTGGACGTGAACTTGGTGAACGCCAAACTGCTGGTGAAAGAGGCCGGCCTCGACGTGCGTCCCCTCCCCCTCCCCGTTGGCACCGCTCTTCTCCCCGCCTGTCCAGAGCCCTCTAACCGCCCTGCTCGCTCTGCTCGTTGAGTGGAGTCCTGGGTGCGTGTCCTGCCCTTGGCCCGGCCACCTGGGAGAGGCAGCTGCAGTCCCTCCCTCTGCAAAATGGAGACACTGCCCGTCTCCGAGCATCGCAGAGTGAACTAGTACCCGTGAAAGTGCTTCATGTGTGTGAGCGCTCTGTGAACCGAGGTTGCGGCCCCCACTCCACAGCTGGGGAGGGTGATGAGCCAGGCTGCGACACACTCGGCCTGGGTCCGCATTCGGTGCTCCTTGTGCCGTAGCACCTGGTTTTCTTGATTAGCTTGCAGACTCTGGGAGTAGGCCGCACGGCTTCTGCTGCCTCTGACGGCTGCCCTGTGGCGCCTTCCCTTCTGGGTCCCTGTTAAGTTCTAAGTCTGTTTCTCAGCCAGTGGGAGCTGACAGGAGCAATCCCAGGCAGCCCACTGATTCTGTGCAGGGAGCTGTGTGCCGGAGCAGGAGGGCCCAGGTGGGACCGCTGTGGCAGCTGCATCCTCCTCAGCCTCGCCTCCCTCCTGCCCCCCATCCCCCATCCTTTGCCTGTGCCTGGCAGGTCTCTCTGTGCCCTCCTCTTAGGGAGTCACTGGCTGTCCCAGGAGGCTGATACTCAGGGGCACAAGGCTTAGCCTGTTCGCCTTTCCCGTGAATTGCTGGGCATGTCGGCCAGGCGCACCAGTGATCAGGCTGAGAGAGGGCGCGAGTGTGGTGCAGCCAGGAGGAATAACTGGCCTCGCCTTTTCCCTGCAGGTCACCACCTCCCACAGCCTTCCTGCACCAGGGGAGCAGTGCTCCGGGGAATGCCTCCTGACGGTGGCCCTGGCAGGCGCCCCCTACCAGGCTGTGGGCTCGGTCCAGGGCACCATGCCTGTACTGCAGATGCTCAACGGAGCTATCTTCAGGCCAGAAATGCCTCTCCGCAGGGGCCTGCCCCTGCTCATGTTCCGGGCCCAGCTCCGCGACCCTGCAGTGCTGCCTACCATGATTGGTGAGGAGGGCCCCATGGGGCTGGCTGGGGCCCTTGAGGCAAGGGCGGGACCTACCCTGGGTTTAGATCCTGTCTACCTTCCGCCTTCTTCAGCCTCTCTCCCTGCCTCCGGGCATCTCTGGATCTGCACCATACCAAGGGTCTGTCATGCCAGTTTCCAGAACGTTCAAGGGTTGAATACTAAGTTCAGAGAGGGAAAGGGCTTTATCCAGGGGCACAGAGCAGTGCGGCAAGGGTAGGACCTAGCCCGGCTGTGGGTCCCCAGCTTGCCATGTTAAGCACCCTGTTTGGACCTGCCTGCGGAGCAATGTTTCAGGAGCTCAGGGCCATGGAGTACAGGTTTCCTTCTCCTGCCTGCAGGCCTTAGTGGCCAGCCTGGCTGCACAAAGCCTAAAAAGGCATCCCCTCCAGTGGGTGCGGGTGTGTTGGGCCTGCCCCAATCCTCTGGGGCCTGGGTCGCTGGGGGTTTTTGCAACACATCCAGGTTTGGCAGAGGGTGTGTTGTGTCCCCAGACCCCGAAGGGCCTAATTTCACCATCCTCGCAGACTGCCCAGAGGAGCTTTCCTACTTTTCTCCCTTGCTCTTAGCCAGGATAAAACTGGCAGTCAGCAAGTCAAGAGCTCCAGCTCTTGGTGGCTAGACCGTCCCTTCCCTGCCTTGCCCGAGGTCAGGATGTTAAAGAGCCTCTGGAATGTCAAGGGAAGCTGGGCAGGTGTCCTGTCGTTGCTTCCGTCTCAGGTCTGTGATTCTGAGACTGCCATCCCCCCATTGCAAGTCCGATCACAGAGGCCCACGGCCTCGGACTCTGCTCCTGGGCCCTCGCTCCTCCTCTCCCTGTGCCCTGTGCCAAGCGGGATTTCTCCTACTTCCAGGCCTCCTGGCAGAGGCGGGCGTGCAGCTGCTGTCCTACCAGACTTCGGTGGTATCGGACGGGGAGGCCTGGCACGTCATGGGCATCTCTTCCTTGCTGCCCAGCCTTCAGGCATGGAAGCAGCATGTGACCGAGGCCTTCCAGTTCCAGTTCTGACCTGGGGCTCACTGGTCTCAGCCTGGGGCTTCTCTGAAGAAAGCTCCCCACTGAGCAGTAGGGAGAGGAAATCCACATTGCAGGGGCGGGACGTGGGCCTCTGGTATGGCAGTAACCATCTAGTAAAGAGCTTCCCACCTCTTCCTGTGTCTTTGTGTTGTCATTTTCCTGAAGAGCCAGCAGAGGGCATCTGCGGGCAGCCAGGGGCTGGATGCTGGAGGGTGCGGAGGAAGATTGGGAGGAGTGGGTGGCATGGGTGAAGATGACCTGCTCCTGTCCCTAAGGTTACTCAGAGGCATTTTTATAAGAACAAACCTCAGTATATTTGAGAATCCTATACTATTTCAAGATCCCTTCCATCTGTGAATATACATGCACATTAATAAGTCAAATTCAACAAACACGCACAGCATTATGTGCCAAGCAGAGTGAACTAGTACTCATGAAAGTGCTTTGTGTGTGTGTGAGCGCTCTGTGAACCGAGGTTGCGGCCCCCACTCCACAGCTGGGGAGGATAATGAGCCAGGCTGTGACACACTCAGCCTGGGTCTGCATTCGGTGCTCCTTGTGCCGTAGCACCTGGCTTTCTTGATTAGCTTGCAATCAAGAAAGCACCTTGGGCTAGGTGCTTTCCTTTAAGAGAAGAGTTCAAACCTGACCCCTGTCCCATGGAAGTCTCCTGATGGGAGAACAGAACGTACAGAGGTCATGGGAAGCCATGAGCGATACGACAACAGAGGTATACAGGAGAACTCTTGAGTCCAGAGCAGGAAGTAATTTGAGCTGAGGATGTTGGTGTCTCAGATGTTTGGAAGGATTTCATAAGGGGAAGACTGTGTGCGTAAAGTCATGGGGGCATGAGCGTATGCGGCAGGTTCACAAAGTGAGTTCAGTGTGGGGTGGACAGTGTGTTGCTTTTTTTTTTTTTTTAAGATGAATTTCTTGGCCAGGCACGGTGGCTCATGCCTGTAATCCTAGCACTTTGGAAGGCTGAGGCAGGA
>RJWJ010035987.1:0-16338 GCA_004363605.1 Indri indri
TTTTTTTTTTTTTTTTTTTTTTTTGAGACAGAGTCTTGCTCTGTTACCTGGGCGAGAGTGCCGTGGCATAAGCATAGCTCACAGCAACCTCAAACTCCTGGGCTCAAGCCATCCTCCTGCCTCAGCCTCCTGAGTAGCTGGAACTACAGGCGCATGCCCCCACGCCCCGCTGTTTTTTCTATTTTTAGTAGAGACGGGGTCTTACTCTTGTTCAGGCTGGTCTCGGACTCCTGAGCTCAAGTGATCCTCCTGCTTCGGCCTCCCAGAGTGCTAGGATTACACCCTTGAGCCACTGAACTCCTCGGTTCTTAATCTTCTTGCAATCGGAGAATGAAAGCAAGAGATGAGTTTGAAGCAGCAAGCAGCCAAGTTTATTAAAGCAAAAGCTCACTCTTAAAGGAGTTGAGAGTGGGCACACATCCGAGCGGACTGTGGCACCAGGGTTTCTTTGGGTCTCTAATCAGCAAGCGATAACACATGTCCCAGTGGACAGTGGCACCTGGGGTCTTTGGGTTTCTAATCAGCAAGTAATAGTATACTCCAAAAGGGGGAGTGGGCACACGTCCCAGCAAACAGTGACACTGGGGTCTCTTTGTCATCCCTTTTTCTCTTGGCTGGCCTCTCCTCCTTCATGATGTCTCTTCTTTTTTTCTTGACCAATGGGGATGTTGTCTCCTTCCAGCTGTTGGGCAGGGGGAGTTTTTCACCTTATATGGTTAGACCAAATGTGGTGTCCAAAGCCAATGGGGGGGTGGGGGAGTGACTGTAATGTATAATGTGCCTTGTGTTGTTTTTGTTATGTTTCTTGTGATAGTTGTAGCTACCCTTATCTTGTTATGGTTACAGTATATTCTCTTATTCTGTATGCCATTTGTTTACATTGCTAGCTTTTGTATTTTCTCTGCTCATGTCCCACTTTTCTTATATTAACATTCTGTGACACTTCCAGCTACCCTTATCTCACAGTGTGTGTTTTACTCAGTGTTCTGTTTGTTTACATGACCCGTTCTGTACTTCCTCTGCTCATATCTCACTAACAATACTACTTCTCATTTTTGTAGGTGAGACTGATCTGACTGTGGCTTGCTCAGGCAGGTCAGCATGAGTCCTAAGTTTCTTCCCTCAGGTTCAGTGTAATGTAAAAAAAAACCTTTCTGCCTTTCTGCTAGCCTGTTGGGATGGGACCTTGAATATGCATTAGAATTAGATTGGAAACCACAGAGTTGAAATGGATATCTGCATCCTTTCAACAAATATTTATCAAGCATTTACTATGTGCCAGGTATTAGTCTGGGTACTAGTTATAACATGGTGAACAAAGCAGACACAGTGCCAGCTCTCATGGAGCTTACATATTAGTGGAAGAGACCAACAATGTAAATGTCAATAAATAAATATAAATTGCTAGGAAGGTAAAAATTGAGGCTGTTTTTGATTGGGTGGTATACCTCTTTGAGGAGGTAAGAAGCTGAGCCCAGAAAGATATGATAAGGAGACAGTCAGGCTGAAAGTAAAGGGAAGAGAATTCAAAGTATAGGGAACAGCATTTGCAAAGGCTCTAAGGTAGGAAAAAGTCAGGAAATGAATAAAGGCTAATGTGCTGGAGCACAATCAATAAGGGGAAAAGTGGCAAAAGATGAAGTTAAAGTGGTAGGCTGGAGCCTTTGAACAGAGCTCAGAGGAGCTTGAATTTTATTGTGCGTGTGATAGAAATCATTGAAAGATTTTAAGCATGGAATGCCAAAATCCTATTTTTTATTTTAGAAATTCACCCATGCTGTTGTGTAGAGAATGAATTGAGTAATGACATGAGTACCAAGAGGACAACCAGTTGGGACACTACTATAATAATTCAGGTGAGAGATGCCGTTATCTTCAAAAGGACTGGTGGCAGTGAAGATGGAGAAAACTAGACAGATTAAGATATGTTTTGGAGGTAAAATCAGAAAGACTAAGTGATGTATTAGAGGGGAAAGAGGGATCAGAAGGATATTCATGTTTCTGGGTTGAGCAGTAGTTGAATAGTGGTACCATTTACCAAGATGAAAAAAATCAGAGGAAGAATAAGATTTGCGGGGAAGAGATGGTTGAATAGAGAATTCGATTTTAGACAGACTGTTTAGGTATCTTTGCTATATATCCAAGTTGAAATACTGATTAGCAATTGCACATAAGAACTTGAAGCTCAAAGGAAACATTTGTGTTGGTGATACACATTTGAAAGTCATCAGCATATGGGTGATATTTAAAGCCAAGAAATGGACAAAAATCACCGAGAGATTATCTGGCTTGATGGTTATCACCATTGAGCCTGTGGCAACCAGTGTGGTTGAATATCTTTTGGGGTTTAAAGCATCAGATTTCAATAATTCGGTAAATAAACTGTCCTTAGATCTGCAGATGATCATGTATTTGTCACCCTATGTTGCCCTGAAATGCCCCATCTCATGGTGGAGAAAGAAAAACAAGATCTTGTGTCCACAGATGCTCCCTGGATTAGGCTATTACACTTGCTGGTTTCTATTTTCAGTGGGCTGAGGGCTATGCCAATTTTCTGCCACCTACAGGACAGACCATGAAGCTGAAGGAACTTGAGCGGCCAGCTGTCCAAGCATGGAGCCCAGCCAGCCAGTACCCTGTGTATCTGGCCGCAGGTATGGTGATACTGTGGATTAGGATTCATTAGAAGTATATAGGCTAAGGGGAAATTTAGTATCTAGAATCCTGTACTGAGCATCAGAAAAAGCTTTCAGATCATGGAAAGGTGGGGATGGCTCACAGCATAAGCAAGGGGATATTAGATGTTTTGGGATACTTAAGGGTAGCCTTGGACTCTGGCTCAAGTCTAGGCACCTCATGCTTTCTTGCTTTCTTTGGAGTTACCCTTTGAGAAAGGGTATACCCAGTCCTCTCCTGTTCCTCCTCCTCTCTACTCCTTAACCCTTTTATACCATAAATCCATGCATATATTGGTGTTCATATGCTGCCTCTTCTTGACTTTTCTTGTGCCTAGGAACATCTGCCCAGCAGCTAGATGCCTCTTTTAGCACAGATGGCACATTGGAAATCTTCGAGGTTGATTTCAGGGACCCTTCTCTGGACTTGAAATGCAAAGGAGTCCTTTCTGCCTCAAGCAGGTACTATGTCTGAACTATTGATGGGTATGCAGGGCAGATCCTGATGAGGAATCCTGGGAGTAGTGTGTGCTTCTCAGGACTCATGAGGAGACAAGTGAGGGGAGAAGGAGCTTTGCCAAGTTGGAGAGAAGTTAACTCTGGGCTTATTTTGCAAAAGGATTTTGACAACAACCATGCCCAGCTTTCGGTCAGCAGCAGCAACAGCAGCAGTTCAGGCAGAATGCATGTGATAGAGATAACCTCACACAAGCCTGGACCCACATGTACCTGATCTCTTTTTGAACCTGGAGATGTTGGCTCTTTCCTCCCTTGGCTTTTGTGAAAATAACAACCTTACACAATATCACCCTCTTCTGTCAACAGAAAAGAGAACGAATGATCGTCTCCTCATTGCTATTAGGTACTGATTGGTTCTCATGGATTTCATGGCTCTGGCAGTCTTACAGGGCTATGTACTGTCATTCATTGAGCACATATATTCATGCCAGACATTGTGCTATGGGCTCTGTATGTTTTATTTATTCCTCAAATTAAGCCTAAGCATTAAGTATCATTATTTCCATTTTACATAGGAAGGAACTGAAACTCTGAGAAGCTAGTATGTAAGTATAGGCCTATCTGAGTCTAAAACCTACCTTCTTCCATTATTCTACTGTTCTTTTAAAGGTTTTGTAAAAGTGGGGCTTAAAGTCTGAAGCAATGGTTTCCAAATTTTTATACCATCAGAAAAAATGTGAATATTCTTTATATGTAAGTTATATATTCAATATAAATAATATACATGTATTGCTATACTATTAATAAGGTACTATTTCTGTCATTTTTAGATTAAAATATAAATACTTTTCTTATAGCCCAGTGAATTACCTTGCCCACCCTACTTTAGATTACTGGTCTAGAAGGCAACTTTCCATCTAATGATTGATGAACTCCTTGTGCATTTCTTCATCCCTCCAAGAGATTAGTTAAAATATTTAGGCAGAAGTACGCTCTTCTTTTTTTTCACAGATTAACGTAATAATGAAAGGTTAGTTATTGTTTGCCCTTTCTTGAGCCCCTATATCACTTTACAACAGCATCCCTTATTTGCAATTTTTTACATCTCTTTGTATTTCCAATACCTGTACCCTTTGAAGAGGAGGCACTTGGGGATTTACCAATAATGATGAGATATTCTTAACCCCTGAGAAAGCCTTTCAGAAAGGGACCCTGAAAGGGGTGAGCTAATTCAAGAATGTTTATACTCCTGGAGATAGGAAAGGGGGCAGTGAGCAAGGGCTCTTATCCTCAATGAGCCAAGCTACAGCTTTAGCACAGTAGTGGCTCCTTAGGGCTAAGGGTTTATTCCTAAGAAAGAGGCAATATAATTGTTTAAGAAACCTTGAGAGGGGAGAGGGGGGAGAGGAATAAATCAACCTGATGGGTACTATGATCACTGTTTGGAGAAGCACACCTATAGCCAAGACTCAGGCATTTCAAAAACGATCCATGTAACCTAAAACATTCGTACCCCCTTAATATTTTGAAATAATAAAAAAAGAAGTCTCAAAACTGAATTCTAAGATCCATGTGGGCAGGAATTTTATCTGTTTCATTCACTGCTCTATCTCCATCACCTGGAACAGTGCCTGGCATTATGTTTAATAAATATTTGTTGAATGAATGAGTGATACTAGAAACTTGTGGATTACCAAACTGAACATTGATATCTAACACTTCAGTTAGTTATAGTTAGTCTTCAGTTAGTCTTAGTGCCTTAAAAGCTTTTCAAGGGTTAGTTTGAATTTGGGAGTCATGAACTTTACCTCATACTCCTGCTCCACTCTGCAGGGATTCGGGGCCAGTAACAAAATAAATATTTAATAGTACAGTTAACACTATTGATAGTATTTCATCTCTTTTCCCACCTCTATAACTATGTTTGAAGACTGAGTCTCATTCCCAAAGACCTCAATCCCAAAGGGATTACCTTTGATACAGTAGTGTTGGGGGCTTTCTGAAGAAATTATCTCAGACATCCCAGTGTCTAAGACACTTCTTTCTGTTCCAGTCTGGGTTATGTCACCTACTCAAAAGTCAGTATCATAAACTATTGACCAAGATGATCAGGGTAGATAGAAGGCTACTCATTCTTTGTTTTATGCTTTCCTCTTTCCTTTCTTTTCTATGTCATCTTCTGCATGGTGTAGTGGAAAGCACAGTTTTGTTGGGCTGTAGCCTTGACTGTAATACTAATAAAGCTGTGTGACTTTGGGCAAGTTAAGTCAGTTATCTTAGGTTTCCTCATTTATGTATAAAGAAGAGGTTATACAAGATGACTCTGAAGAACCTGCTGAGACCCAAATTCAGGTCCTATGTTCAGTCTCTTCTTCCCTTTTATTTCCTTACCTTTTTCTTTTTTTTTAAACCTCTTCCCGTGTCTCTTCATTATCAACTAAACATATGCCTTTTAAAATCTTCCTCCTTCCTCTGCCTTCCCTTTTCACCAAACCCATGCCTCAGCCAAATTTGATTCCTGAAGATACCCTCATCCTCAATCCACAATGCATCAGAGAAATATCTAGAAATATTGGACTGAAAGAGAAATGTTCTGAAACACTGATATGGTTATAGGACTGAAAGAGAAATGTTCTGAAACACTGGTTTGGTTATAGATAAAGGACAGCCTCAAGCTATAAATAGACAGAAGAGAGTGCACGGATAAATGCCTCTGTATGTAATCAAAATCAATATGAGTTAGCATGTGCACTGAAGCAAACAATGTTTGCTTTGTTAGATGAATTTCACTCAAGAAGAAAGGTTTCTGGGAGAATAATACATTATGTGATTGACTGAGGACGTGGCTGAATGAGGTAAAAGCCAATGTGTGATCTCCTGTACTTCACCCTCTGTCTACACTGAGGTTCTAGATCTCCGAGTGGCCTCCATAATCTCTACAAGACCCATCCTCTAGTAACCTGGAGAAAGTCAGGGATTTATCTTCTATCATTCTACCTTTATCTAAATTTTAGCTATTTGAAGAGCACTGTGCTCTGTCTTTGGGTACCTGCGTAAGGGAGAACACTAAGCAGAAAAAAATCATTTTGTGTACTTATTTTTCCTATTCTCAAGATTTGCCTTTTTTTTTCCAGAGGTTTCAAGATCATAGATAGAGAGAACATGGGCTTTATTGTTGGATAGACCTGGGTTCAAATCCCAACTTTGCCACTTACTGCCCTCTTGGGCACTTTGTTCAACTTCTCTGACCCTGTTTTCTCCACTATAAATTCAGGATTCATAGCAGATACATAGTAGTTTGGTGTACAGTGGGCATTCAGAAAGTAGCTTGCCTCTCAAACAGCCATTGCTCCATTCATTCTCCAGCTTGGGGTACTGCCTTTACCACTCTGTTTGCCTTTTAAGGAGACTTGGATTTCCCAAGCTATTTTGGCCTGGATGTGGACAAAGTCTTTTTCACTTTAGTTCACTAATACAAGGTTGGGATTTTTCAAAAGGCACTGTACTAAGCAAGTGAAAGCAAAATCCAAAACAAAGACATGAATAAATCGTGGAAGAATTTATACAACATATGTGTCTAATCGTAAGGTGCTGAAGTTTGGTCTCAGATGAGCTTAGCTGCTACAGCATCCTGATGTCACAGGCCTTGGTTTATTCTTTTCAGCCTTGTCTCTTTCATTTTGCCAGAAGCGTAGCGATGAGCTGTTGTTAGGGCCGGTTCTATCTTTATGAAATTCAGCTTCTTCCTCTATTGGTCTAAGCTGATGTGCAATCTCATGCATCTAGGAGAGTGGTTTTAAGCCCTTGCTGCTTGTTAGAATCCCTGGGGGGCTCTTCCTAAAAAATGTAAATTCTGAGGGCCTGCCTCTGGAAATTCTGCTTCACTAGGTCTGGTGGGAATCAGAGAACCTATATATTTAGGTACCACCCATCATTCTGTGATGTCATATAGTCTCCATCATTGCCAGCCATTATCCTGGGAACTTCTTCAGCAGAGAATTCCAGCTATATTCTCATGTTTTAAGTGTTCCCACCTTCCTACAGAACTCTTCATATATACCTTCTCCTTAAACTTCTCAGTTCCTATTTTCAGGCTAAAGGCCACCTTTTTTGTTATCTAACTTTTTATTTTTTATTCAAACTTATAGGAAAGTTGCAGAATAGTACAATGAACAATCATATGACCTTCAGTTAGAGTTATTAGTTAACATTTTGTCATATTTCTTCCCCTTTCTCCCCATTCCTCTACTCCCTTTCCCCTTCCACCTTACACATACACACACACACACATGTGCGCGCGACTATCTCTTGTTCTCTGTCCATCTGCAGAGTAGAGATGATTGACACTCCTTGAGCCCAACTTCAGACTGAATGATCGAGTCTCTGTTCTTGCTTAGCTTGACCCAGGTGTTCCCACTCTCTCAGGTGTTCTCCATATCACAACATATTCAGGTGCCAGCTTCACCCTCGCTAGTGAGATGGTTAACGGCAGAAATGTGCTTTCTACATGCAAACAGAAAATCACTCTGTCACACCCTGTGTGCTGCATTTCAGCCACTTTAAAGTAACTGTCCTCTTCAACCCTTTAGTGACTCTCCCTTGAGGTCTCAGGAACCTTTTGCTCTGATCTGTATTCTCTCAGCTTACTGGGATCACTGCATCCTCTCCATTGCCATGTGAGTTTTCTCACTGGCCATACCCTCCTTTGGTCCCTGTGTGACCTGCTATGGGCTCCTGTAGCTATTCTGTTGACATGCCCTCTGCCCCCACTGAGCTCCAGTTCCTGGATGACATAACAGCCTCCTGAGGCAGTATGGAAAGCATTCTTCTGCCATGTTAAGATCAGTGCAACCTTAGAAAACACCCTTTCTGACAGTAGCCTCATAGCTAGCATTGTGTCAGCTCTGCTGTTTTGCTTCAGATGCTGACCTGGTCTGAACTAGTGCTCCGCTCTTTGCTTCTAACAGGCTGGCTATGCTCCTGTGACTGGCCAGTTTCCTTCCCTGCACCCCACTCAATTTCTTTGCTCACTGTTCACAGGGTGTGGGAATATTCCATTGCTACCTGATCTGGTAACATCATTTGGTATGAAATCCAGCTTCTCTAAAGGGCTGTGGAAATGTCCTTGGCTAATAGCTATGAAATGGGAGACAGATCACCTGTAAAGTTTCAGGGATTTCACATGCCTTCCCTAGGGGTTTTGCAGAGGACTCAGACTTGTCTTCAGGGGATCCAGAGTCCATCTTTTTCTTCTGTGCAAGACAATGGCAATATCTTGTTAGAAGCATCCTTAGAAAGCCAGAAAAGTTTCCCAAATGGGGCATTTATTCTTTCATGTCTCTAGGGCTGGCCTATTGCAGCCATGTGGCAGCTCCAATGGGCCATTCACCTGGGAGAGGCATGGGGTAGGGAGGTCCTTGAGTTTTTTCTCACTTCCAGTTTGAGAGTGAAGAGAGGACAGCAACTGTTGATCCAGGGAGACTGCTTCTAATCAGTTACAGAAAAGTTTGGATCTTCCTCTCACTAAGAGGCAGTATTTTATGAGCTCTGGAGTAATATGGGCCTGACTTTGAACCTTTGATTCTGCTGCTTCCTAGCTATAAAATGGAGATAAAATTACTAGCTCTGTACAGAAGTTTTAGAACTTCATTGTGCCTCAGTTTCCTCAAATAAAAATGGAGAAAATGGTAATATCTCATAGAGTTGTTAAGTATTAAATCAGCTAATACATGTTAAACACTTAAAACAGTGTCTGGTACATAGCGAGTATTCGATAAGTGTAAGTTGTTATTACCTATTTAAGTTGTGAGGATTAAGTGAAGTAATCTATTTGAAGTATTTATCATAGGGCCTATATAATCCCAATGTTAACTTAAAAAAAAAATATATATATATATGTATACACCTCCACATAACTCAGAGGCTATAACTTCCTTGCTTCTACTGTAACATAGATAAAACAATTTTTCAGAGAAAGGGCATGACTGGGCAGAATAGACTTCCCTTCAGTGTCTGGGAAATGGAGACAGGTCTCAGCTAGGGGTGGGGATAATGGCAGAGGTTGACAAAGATGCCTGTCCTTTGCTACTAACATGGACTTAAGTTGGTGCTGATGCCAATTCCTCCTCTTTGTAGGTTTCACAAGCTGATCTGGGGGAGCTTTGGCAATGGGCTTCTGGAAGGCTCCGGGGTTATTGCAGGCGGCGGGGACAATGGCATGCTTACTCTATACAATGTGACCCACATCCTGTCTTCGGGGAAGGAACCTGTGATTGCCCAGAGACAGAAGCACATGGGGGC
This sequence comes from Indri indri, assembly GCA_004363605.1. Taxonomy (NCBI): domain Eukaryota; kingdom Metazoa; phylum Chordata; class Mammalia; order Primates; family Indriidae; genus Indri; species Indri indri. Next base: position 9,435 of record RJWJ010035987.1, read on the forward strand.
TGTCAGAGCCCTCGACTTTAATCCTTTCCAGGTACTACATTTCAGTGGGTCAAACATGGCCAAGCCATGGAGCAACAGGTACGAGTGGAAGCATTCACTTGTGCCCCCAGTCTGTAATTCCGAACCCTTTCCAGGCTGTTACAGGGGAGGCTTTTGATAGCCCCAAATGTGGTCTCTTTCCCCATTTCCTGTTCTCATCTCTTCCTGGGATGGTGTGTCTCCAAACACTTTTTATTCATACAGGGCAACCTCCTGGCCTCAGGGGCCAGTAACTCTGAAATCTTCATTTGGGATTTGAATAACCTGAGTGTGCCGATGACTCCAGGATCCAAATCACAGGTGAGGAGTCCCCCCAACCCCGACCCAGCTGCTGCTTGGAGTGTGCAGCTGGTTATCGCAGGTGAAGCTTTGAGTTCTGGAGCCAGCCAGAGCACAAGAGATTTTAGGCTTTACCACTGGAGGGCAATAAAGCTCCATAGACTAACATGCTGCCGGCCAGATGAGAGCTGGGAAGGAGAGTGGGGTAGAGGGGTATGTGGAGTGGTTGGTTTGTGGCCATTACCTATTCTAGGAGTTTATGGGAGGGAGATGAAGGTTGGGGAGAGCACAGGACATTGAAAGAAGGAATGGAAGTGCTATTTATCACAGTATAGCTTTGGTGGGGTAGGGTAGGGCCCTAGGCTTGGAAGAGAGGGAGCAAGAGTAGGGCCCCAGACATACCATTGTCCTTTTCTGGGAAGGGTTCGCTTTGTTCTCTCTGTACGTGGCTCTCATATGCAGTTGGGGTCTGGCGTGTCTTCTGTCTTTAAATGTGCCTATCTGTCAGTCTGTAACTGGGCCTGTGTTTTGCTTCCTGGCTTTTCTCTCTTATGCTTACAGTACCATGAGGTAAGCTAAGTATGAATTTGATAGCATCTTGTGGTTTTTCTTTCTGCCTCACTCTCTCTTGGTGGCTAAGATTCCCTTCTTCCCTCACCTTCTTCCTTCTGTCCCCCTCTTGTTTCTCTCTTGTCCTAGACAAGAGGGCTGTTTTTAAATCTTTGTCCTCTCAGGAGATCTTTGGGACAGGGGTAAAACCCAAGTGTGCCTGCCTTTCCCTCTGCTTCTATACTTGTACCCTGAAGGATCCTCCCTGGAAAATTCAACTCCCAGCAACCTGAAACTGTCTTAGTTTGGGTGGCCCCAGGCTGTGGGTGATTGGGAGCAGAGGAAGAGCAGATGTCACTAGGTCCGGGGGTGACAAGTTGTCATTCTCCACCCCCCATCTCCTGCCTCAGCAGCCCCCAGAGGACATCAAGACACTCTCTTGGAACCGGCAAGTCCAATACATTCTGTCTTCTGCTCACCCCAGTGGCAAGGCAGTTGTGTGGGATCTCAGGAAGAATGAGCCTATTATCAAAGTCAGTGATCACAGCAACAGGGTGAGTAGTGGAGGCCAGAACACAGGCTTGGACTCTGGCTTCTCTCTGTCTAGCAGTTGGAGCTGCTCTGCCCCAAGCAAGGGTTCTGCTTTCAGCTGTTGGACATGTGGATTCAGCCCCTTAGCAGATTTCCTACTGAGAGAGAAAACTTAGAGAAGCTAAACAGAGCTGATCTGGAGGTTTCTACCATTCCTTACTTATTCATGGGCATCACTTACTCCCTGATGGCTGTGGTGTTCCCCATCACATGGGAGAGACACAAAACCTGTCCTAAGAGTGGTTCCATTCTAGCTGGGCATAAAGGGTTCATAACCAGAAGAGTCAGGTTACATTACCCATTGGGATCTGCTTTGTTCACAGATGCACTGCTCAGGCCTGGCCTGGCACCCAGACATAGCCACCCAGTTAGTACTATGCTCAGAAGATGATCGTCTCCCGGTGATTCAGTTGTGGGACTTGCGCTTTGCCTCCTCACCCCTGAAGGTGCTAGAGAGCCACAGCAGGTAGCATCTCCAACCCCATCCACATCCTTAGAGGGACTGTGGGTATAACTGACCTGGGTAGGAGGCAATGAATACCTCACTTTAGCCACCAAACATCCTCCCTGGCTTTAAAGCCATTCCAATGAACATACAGTCACCCATTACTAGTTTCAGCCCTAACCAAGAGGAGTTCCTTTGGACCCTAAGGTTATGGAAAAGAGCCTGAGATTCCATCTAACTTCCAGACATGGGAGTGGGATGGGGCCATGAGAAACACTGAAGCCAGTGTTTAGTCCACTGGGGAGAGTCCCCAGGCTCCGATCCGAAGATAATGTTCATTTCTTTAGGTGATGAGCTTGCCTCCTCTGAGACTTCTTAATAAAAACAGGTTGATTCCTCTCTGTCCTGTGAAAAGGCCTGCCCCTGAAGCTATAGCTCTTGGGCCCACAGCAGAGGAAGTGACTCCATAATCTATTCTTTCTAACCAAAGTCCTGTGTTGCCTTTAAATCTCCTTGGGGACTTTTGAGGGTTAAGGTTTTCACTACCCTCCTTTGCTAAAAACACCACAGGGATGAGTGTTTGCATGATTCATACTGATTCATAGTTCCTACTCTCTAATCAGTGAAAAGCAGGCTGTCCTGCAGTGACCTGTGGGAGGCAGAGTGGTGCAACACATAGTGCATAGGCTTTGGGGTTTGACTTGGGTTCTGGGTGTGCAACTGTCTGAAAGTTAATTTTTCAAAGCCTCATTTTCCTCTTTTGTAAAGTGAAATCAGACCACTCATTTATATGGCTGAGATTATCTAAGACATGTAAGCACCCTACTCATAGTAGGCATTCAACAAATGTTAGTTCTTCTTTCTTTCCCTTTTTAGGGGGATCTTGTCAGTGTCCTGGAGCCAGGGTGATGCTGAACTGCTGCTCAGTAGTGCCAAGGACAACCAGGTCTTGTGCTGGAACCTGGGGAGCAGTGAGGTAGGCTGGCTCTTCTGTGGGCATGCTGGGATGGGAGATGAGATGGCAGAAGAATCCCAGCTGCAGCCATGTGTTTTGGGTTTTGTGGACTGCATGGTCCCTAATAATTGTGTTCCCTTATATTAGGTGGTATATAAACTACCCACACAGAGCAGCTGGTGCTTTGATGTGCAGTGGTGCCCTCGGGACTCTCCAGTGTTCTCTGCTGCCTCATTTGATGGCTGGATCAGTTTGTACTCTGTGATGGGTAGGAGCTGGGAAGTCCAGCACATGAGACAGGCTGACAAGGTTTGAAGGGCTTGGTGGAGAATGCTAAAGGGAAGGGACTGTCTCTATATGTGGGAAGAGAGAAGGACATATGGCCTGAGAAGAAATGGGGACTATCGGAGACTGGGAGACCAGGGCCCTGGGTTTGGGAGGACTGAACCTTTGCTTCAGTGCTCATCTTCCTGGGAGGGTGTTAGTTTCTGCCACAGTACAAAGGAGTACACAGGAAAAAGGAGGCCTTCAGCTTGACTTTTATTATTGGATGTTCCCTGTAGTATTTCAGGAACAGTGGACCTCTCTGATGGGACCATTATTTCCAGAGTATGAACTGTCTTTTCTCTCTCTCTTCTATAGATCCATTTTGTACCACATTCCATTGTAGACTTTGAATGTAGTAGGCTTTCCCAGAGCCTACTGCATTGGAGTCCCACCCTCACAACCAGTCCCAGTCCCATCCCCATCCCCTGGAATATGGGAGTCTGGTCTTTCTAGGTCAAATTGGGTATCTCAAGGATTCCTCCTAAAATGGAGTTTGTAGGTGGAGTTCTTAGCTAAGCTGCCACTTCAGGCTGATGATGCAGATGTCTTTTTTCCCCTAGATCTCCTCTTCCTTCAGCAAAGGCCAGCCTCTCCCACCATTGCAGGTACCAGAGCAGGTGGCCCAAGCATCATTGATACTTCCCCTGAAAAAACCCCCCAAATGGATTAGAAGGCCTTCAGGTGTTTCATTTGCCGTAAGTGCAGTGAGTGTATGGCTGTAGTTGTGTGTGTGTGTGTGTGTGTGTGTGTGTGTGTGTGTGGTTGTGGTTGTGAAGCCTGCCATGTGCCCAGCATGGAGTTAAGTTCTCTAGGAAATTTATTCCCACTGCTTCTGTCTCAGATCAGGTTCTTCTTTACCTCTCAAGCAGAGAGTTATTATAGCTTCCTTCTCTACCCCTTCACCCATTCCACACCCTGTTCGTGGTGCCAGTTCTGAAAAGGAATTGATTGCCTTAAACCTCTTGCTTACGGAGAACAGCGTGAGACTCTATCTGAATTTTCTCTGACTCTTACATGTCTGGGCTGGCAGTGAGGAACACAGAGAAGGAAAGTAAAAATAGATTTCATCCTGTCATTCCTCTGCTCAAAACCTTTGAGTCTCCATTGCCTTATAGACTCAAGGCTAAATGTGCACAAGGCATCACTTCCCTTTGCAGTCCCATCTCATTCTCATGTGTTCCCTGCACTCTAGTTACATGTGACTCCTTTCTGTTTTGTGAATAACTTCTCAACTCCCACTTCTCTGCTGTGCCCTGCCCTTCAGCTTCTCTCCTGGGCCCACTGAATCCTACTGCAGCCTTTTAAGCCCTCCCACTTAAATACCACCTCCTCCATGATGTCTGTCTGTAACCCTAGTCAAAATTAACCTCCCTCTATAATCCCACAGATTTATACTCCTGTAATGATACATTCTAACTGTACTAAAGTCTCCATGCCTGGAGACCCTACTAAGTAATGGACTCCTTAAGGATAGGGACTATGTCTTTTTCATTTTTATGTCCCCAAAACAGTGCTTCTCAAATTTTAATGTGCATATAAATTATCTGAGGATCTTATTAAAATTCAGATTCTGGTTCATTTGGCCTGGGATAGGGCCCAAGATTCTGATTTTCCAACAAGCTCCTGGGTGCTACCCTTGCTGCTGGTCTGAAGACCAGCACTTTGAATAGAAGGGCCCTGAAGCACCTAGTACAATGCTTTAAATATTAGATTTGAATTGAAATCATGTATAAAAGTAGAAGTTCTTGTTTTCGAATGCAACAGTTTTATTAAGGAGGTAAGATTAATACACTCGAAAGTGGAAGTGAGCTTAAGAAAAAAAAGAGGTAGGGAGGTAAAGAATTCTGAGGTCAAGAGGCTTGAGTTCTTATCATAGATCTGTCATTTATTGGTTGGGTAACTTGGAGCAAGTCACTTAACCTTGCAGGACTTCAGTGTTCTTATCTGTAGAACAGGGATAATAATGCCTGTCCGGCTTAAGTTAGTGAATTGATGTGAACCTCAAATGAGAATATGTGTAAGCACGTTGTAAAACTATCAAGTACTATACAAATCAAAAGTTAAAATGGTTTTTTTAGTACTAAGCTGTGGTATAGATTTTGTGCTAAGAAGTTAAGATTAAGAAAAATTCTAACTGGGAAAATTCATTAAGGCGGTAGAGATTAGGAAAAGAAATAGTCAAGAGTTAGGGAGTAAAGCAATAGTTGTCAACCTTGGCTAGACATTGGAATAACTTGAAGAATTTAAAAAAATACTGATGCCTCATCCCACCCCCAGAGATTCTGATTTTTTTTTTTTTTTTTTGGGACAGAGTCTGACTCCGTTGCCCCGGCTAGAGTGCTGTGGCATCAGCCTAGCTCACAGAAACCTCAAACTCCTGGGCTCAAGCGATCCTTCTGCCTCAGCCTCCCGAGTAGCTGGGACTACAGGCATGTGCCACCATGCCCGGCTAATTTTTTCTATATATATATTTTTAGTTGTCCAGATAATTTCTTTCTAGTTTTAGTAGAGACCGGGGCGGGTGGCGGGGGTGGGGGGGCGGTCTCCCTCTTGCTCAGGCTGGTCTCGAACTGCTGACCTTGAGCGATCCACCTGTCTTGGCCTCCCAGAGTGCTAGGATTACAGGCGTGAGGCACCGTGCCCGGCCCAGAGTTTCTGATTTTATTATTTGGGGTGTGGCCTAATGAATCCAGATACCTCTCCAGGTGGTTTTAATATGCAGCCAAGGTTGTGAACTGCTGGGGTAAAAGGAGCCATTCTAAGCTCCTATTCTGTGCCAGGTGCTTGTATAAAGTATCTAATTTGATGAGTAGGCTGCTCCAGGTGGAAGTGGTGTTGTGGGCAAAGGTACAGAAGCAGGAATGCACCAAGCATTGTGGGAATGTGGAGCGATCACATAAATGAACAGGAAAGAGAGATTCTGGGAAAGATGGGTTTGGCCCTGATTTTATGGGGTTTTGTGCACTGCAGGCAGAGGAGCTTAAGCCCTCTCCTGTGGCTTTGTGACACATTTATAAGCTCCTGAGTAGCAGCAGGGTGGTACAAGCAATAGAGTGGTAGTCTAAGGCTTAGATGGGAGGAGGGAAAAAACAGAATGCTAGCAAACAATTCCAGTAATCTAGGTGTGCTAGCATGGAGGAGACCTGCGTGAGAGACAGTGAACAAGAAGAGGTAGGATTTTGTTGCCTGGCTATAATGTGTACAAATACTTTGAAAATGCTTAGGTGTTTAGTCCAGGTGACTGGAAGAATGTCGGTAACAGGACAGGTAAGCAGAAGAAGAGTGCAATATGGTAAAGTTTTTTTTAAATTTTTTTTTTATTTCAGCATATTATGGGGGTACAGATGTTTAGGTTACGTATGTTGCCCTTACCACTCCTCCCCGCCGAGTCTGAGTTTCAAGCATGTCCATCTCTTGGATGGTGTGCATTGCACTCTTTGTGTATGCCTGTACCCCTCCCCTCCTCCCCCTCCCCCCTCCCCCCTGCCCCACATCCAATAGATGTTATTCTTATATGTACACTTATGTGTTGATCAGTTAATATCAATTTGATGGCGAGTACATGTGGTGCTTGTTTTTCCATTCTTGGGATACTTCACTTAGTAGAATGCATTCCAGCTCTATCCAGGAGTATACAAGAGGTGCTATATCACCATTGTTTCTTAAAGCTGAATAGTACTCCATGGTATACATATACCACATTTTATTAATCCACTCAT
>RJWJ010035988.1:0-16341 GCA_004363605.1 Indri indri
TTATGTCTGTGTTTCTGTGTCTAAATTCTTCTCTTATAAGGAAAGCAGTCATTGGATTTAGGGCCCCCTTTAATCCAGTATAACCTCAATTTATTACATCTGTGAAATTTCTATTTCCAAACAAGTTCACATTCTGAGTTTCTGGGTGACATAAATTTTGAAGGGACAATATTCAGTCTAGTACCGGGGAGTATAATGTTTAATACATTAATGGGATATAATTATGGTTTTACGAAGTTTCAATTGATGATTTACCTTTAAGCCATGGAGCACCAGAACCTGCCCCAACGTTTGAGATCTGTTCAATCTAAGGGAAAATTCACTTTCCTGAAGCTGGAGAAAGCACAGATAATCTGTGTATTTGGGGGAGGAGTTTATGGAAATTGTGTCAGACTCTCCATGGAAACTAGGCCAAAAGTGATAGAGAATTTTTTTTATGGAGAATTACAATCAGAATTATGTTAATGGTTGTATTGCTTGCATCTAGAACAGGAGTTTTCATTCTGTTAAGCACCAGTTCTTTCAGATGGAACACTCTAATTTTAAATAAATGAGTTGCTCAAAATTAGATAAATGGTTTTTGGATTGAAAATCTCAAAGAAGTTTCATGTGTAGTTAATAAATTTATAATCTGGGGTTTTTGTTTTGTTTATAGCTATCATTTCCCCTATTCATATTAGAGCCAGAATTGGACTTCAAAATAATTGTGCTTTATTGACGTTCATTAAATAATAATTATAAGTAAATGATTCACATTTATGGATAGTATATGACATCTTTAAATTTAAATATATAAAATAATTGCTTTCTCTTATAAACAGGTTAAATCATTTTCTTTGCAATTATTTTAATTTCTGTATTCATAGTTCAGGGTACCACAAATGTTTTTATTAATATATTAAATGTTGCTTCTCAAGTATTTTTTAAATATTGAAATGTGTGCTTTCTATTGGAAAATTTGAATAATTGTCTCCCAAACTAAATTGTGCATATGCTGAATCTGCTCAGTAGCTCAGCCAGTGAAGAAAAACAAAGTACTTTGGGAGGATAGTGGGAAAGAAAGGAAAGAGAAATCTGGATTCATTCCAAAGTTAAAAAAATAAATGCCTCTTGGCAGATTCAAGGGCCTGGATTATATTCAAAATATCACAGAACATTGAAACTGGAAATTATCTTATAAATCATTATTCAGTCCAATCCCTTTATTTAGTAGATGAGGAACCTGAAACCCCGGGGAGAATTGACAACATCCTCAAGACTTCCCAGCTAGCCACGTGTAGCTCTGCTTTATTCTGTCGCCAGGATCTGAATGAATACGTTTGGCAGTACATGTTTTCCCAAATGCCCCACGTCCATTAGTGTCCTGGTTTAAAGTCTAAGAATATCTGCAGTATTAGTACACGGTGTTGATATCACTGGGAGCTTCAGGTGTTGTTCAGAGGAAGGAAAGCAAATTGCGGCAAATAAGGAAAGAGGCTTATGCAGATGTTTTGCTTCCGCCCTTCACATTGCCATCCTGTATCTATTTAGCTTATTCTAAATAGCATAGTACTGAGAACTTGACCCACTGTGGATTTAAAAATATGTCTTTGGGTCTCATGAATAATTGTGGGTAAATGCGGTTAATTATCCTTACAATGAAAGTGAAATATTGCAAATTGACTTTAATTAACTTCATTTGTTCTCAGCATAGGTGTCAGCACCAGGGTTCATTCGTGGGCATTTATCTCTAAGTCCTATTTTTTTCCTTGGAGCCCTCAGACCACATGGGACTTTTTGACCTTAATTCTTCCTCATTGACATGTTTTCTTTGTTTTTGTTGACCTCAATCTAATTTTAGAGAGACATTTAACTCATTTCATCTACCAGGATATATTTGTCTTCTATATGGGTTGAGGGAAAGAGTTAATCATAGATAATAAGAAAATTTAAATGAAAACCTAAAAACTGTGCCTCTGATTTAGTTAATTAGAGGCTGTAAGTAGAATCTGTTCAATACATAAAATCTGTTCAATATATAAAGTTTGTCTTAAATTTGTGCCAACCGTATCGACACTCTGAATGTATTTCTATTCATGTACATCATGGATCATCTTTTTTCAGTGTGGAGCATAAATAACGTGCTCTGGTCTAATCCCAGATGCAATCCTTGAGCTTTCTCCAGCTGTAGGACTGGAAAGTCCATTCAAGACATGTTCAAAGCCCCAATCTTCTCTTCCTTAAATTCCCAGAGAAGCCCAGTCTAATTTGGAATTACTCCCATGCACTGAGTGCTGAGGGATATTATTTGCTGAGTAGAAATAGATCTCAGTGGACCTTGGTTTGAAGCTTTGGATGCATTCCATTTTCCAGACACTACCATGGATGCTAGGAACAATCTCGTCATGTTTGCAGCGCTTTTTCACAGTTATTAATTTTTCAAATTTGTGTCCCAATGAAGGAAGTGTTTCCTGCTAAATTGATGAATGCCCTCAAGGCCAATGCTTGGTCAATATCTCAGCCAACTACACTTAGAAATAGGGTATTTATTTATTTAAGAAACAAGGTCTCTCTCTGTTGTTTGTCCAGGATAGAGTGCAGTGGCTGTTCACAGGCATGATCGTGGCTCACTGCAGCTTTGAATTCCTGGGCTCAAGCAATCCTGCCACCTCAGCCTCCTGAGTACCTGGCACCACAGTTGTGTGCCACCATGCCCGACTTGAGCCAGCCACACTTAGAGAGTACAAGATCAAGGTAGCACGAGTTAGACATCTGTCTGCTGATGGGCTTGTGGTGGCGGGGATTCTGGCTATAGGAGAGAAAGGCCACTGTGTGACTGCTAACTCTTCCAGTTGCTGTGGTTCATCAAATGAGAAAAGTCCCCACATAATTTTTAGTTTAGGAGAATTAATACCCTTGTTTGCTTATGTACCAAATGTGGCAGCTTTATTAGTTGGCTTTTTCAAGTCTAATATAGAGACATTTTCAAGGTTAAAAAAGAGTCAGTTCAGCATCAAGCACAGTTTAGACTCAGATCAGTCTCCCTGCCTCACTTTTAACTTAATGCCAAGATTCATCCCCAAGCACCATATTTTGGGCCCTCACATGGATGTTCTTTCAGAGGCCTCCCTGTCCTCCTTGTTGCAGGCCTTGATGGAAGACATGACGTTCCACTTCATTAGATTTTCATAACCGTGAATCTCTGAGAAAGTGCTGGAAGATCTTGGTACTTACTGTACCCACTACCCCTCATATAAAATCAGTCCAAATCCTCCCCAAGACACATTATGTGTGGATACACTGAACTTCTCTCAGACTGAAAAAAAGGTCACCTTGTGCATTTTAGCTGCTCAATGGAGGGGATTCTCAAGAATAGCTCATGAGACTTCATAGTGAGCAACATGCAGCTTTTGGGTTGGAGAAGAAAAATAGATTAATTTTTATTTGGAAGAACTACTGTTAAATAATACTTGTTTCATTTATCCTTATGAATGTGAAAACAAAAAGTAATAACTTGAATATAATAAACAGAAAGACTATTAGAACAAGACAATATCTATAAAAGATGTGAGAGTTTATCTCTGTTTCTTTGAATAGGAAAATACTGAACTGTCATGGAATGTTTTCATGGCTACTTTAAAAAAAAATTATTAGACTTGATTTTTTTATGGTAGTTTTAGGTTCACAGAAAAACGAGGCAGACTGTCCAGAGAGTGCCCATATACCTTTTCTCTTCCACACAGTTTCCCTATTCCTAACACCTTGTATTGGTGTGGTACGTTTGTTTCAGTTGGTGAACCAATAATGACTCGTTATTATTAGCTAAAGTCCATAGTTTACATTAGGACTCACTCCTTGTGTTATGCATTCTATGGATTTTAACAAATGTATAATGACACGTATCCACTATTATGATATCAAACAGAACAGTTTGATTGCCCTAAAAATCCCCTCTGCTCCATCTATTCATCCCTCCTTATCCTGAACCCTTGGCAACCACTGATCTTCTTACTGTCTCCATAGTTTTGCCTTTTTCAGAATGTCATAAACTGGGAATCATACAATATGTAGCCTTTACAGACTGACTTCTTTCATTTTGCAATATGCATTTAAGTTTCCTCCATGTCTTTCTGTGACTTCATAACTCATTTCTTTTTATAGCTGAATAACGTTCCATTGTAAGGATGTACCATAGTTTGTTTATCCATTTGCCTACTGAGGGACATGTTTACTTTCAGTTTTTGACAATTATGATATACTACAAACATTCACATGCAGGTTTTTGTGTGGATGTAAATTGTCAACTAATTTCAATAAATATAATACCTAGGAGTGTGATTGCTGAATCGTATGGTAAGAATACCTTTAGTTTTTAAGAAACTGCCAAACTGGATTCCAAAGTGGCCGTACTAGTTTGCATTCCCACCAGAATGAATGAGAGTTCCAGTTACTGTCATGGCTTCTTTTTACATTTGTAATTCTAATTCATTAAACAAATGTTTAAGAAATAGAGAGTTAAGTGTCTACATAGTTGCAGATGAAAAAATCTTAGAGGATGGATATCCTAAGTTAGATCCAATTTAATAGTCACACTTTAACTTATGTTTCATTTTGGAGGGGAAATGTGGGTCTTTCTGCTTTGGTAATTAAGATACTTCCTACTAAATGTCTCCTGAAGTCCACATTGAAATCCTGACCTCCCCAAGAGCAATGCATGCTTTATTAAATTCGGTCTCTGTTGATATCTTTTCCTTCCTATGTCTCACTGTAAATTTGGCTAAAATCATTTTAATACATCAGTGAAACAGCTTCCGAAGTTATTTTTATTATAATTATCCTATTTTTCAATATAAATTTTAAATAAATATTTTATTAGTTCAAGTTATTTAATTTTAATATAACTTCACATTGTTTCATAGTTTCATTTTAATATCTGTCTACTCAAATACATTGACATGTTTTTCAATAAACCATGAAATTTTCTAGCTTACTATTGTGTCAGAAATATATTTACAATTTGCTATCACACCCTATGTAAGTTGGGCTTTTTTTTACTTTTATTTTTCTAACAGTATAACATTAAAATATTATCTGCAACTTTTAGTTAATGCTAAATTCACAGTACATTTTTTCGTGGGAATATTTTTGAAAACACAAGTCATGTAAAAATTATACAAATAGCATAGCAAGTAGAATGATAATAGATCATTAGTTCTCCTATATTAAAATTTTATCTTTCTTCTACTTGCTATTCATCATCTACTCTGGAATGTCTCTCATTTATTACTGCATGGATACTCAGAAACATTCCATCTCAGTAGTAGAAGCAAATGACAACTCCATTTTCTAGATTACTTTTAAGGGAAAACCTTACTTACCTTCTCTTGCTGTTTTTATGAGAAAACTGTTCTTTTCTGGGAGGGAACAGTATTGGAGTAACACTTTGTTATTTTAAATGTTTTTATGCATGCCTTCTCCTTGGAAGAGAAATCATGAATTTGATTGGCATGATAGCAGGAGCCCAACATTTATTGATATGGTTCCTCTTAGGCAAGGTGAAGGTGTGCCATTTGCTGTGCCCTTAGGGCCTGTAGACTCCCGTATTTGGGTCTTACTGCTTCCAGCACAGGTCTCTTCTATTCCATGTTCCTGCTGTCAGGCAACTGGAGCAAGGCCTTTCTTTCCTGAAACTAGGTAGCAAATGAATCCAAGTAGAGGATGGAGTAACTCTGGACACTGATCAAAGTTGCATATCTAAATCATGAGTTTCTCAGTAAAGCTGATATTTTGATCCCCATCTCATACCTCTTTCTATTTTTTAATTGGTTCTCAGTTCAGAGAAAGAGGTATGTGATTTAATCTCAGAAGATTCCCTCTCAATTTGGAGTAATTTTCAGGAACAACCCATTAACTAACACATCATTTAGATAGAAAATTTGTTTTTTTAAGGAAGGGGTTTCTATATTTATTGATCCCTTCGTACATGCTAAGAATGGTATATCAGTTATTTAATCTCACTAAATCTTGGTTAGGAAAAAATTTCAGAGGCAAGAGTTCTCAGTTTAGCAATAGGATTATTTAGGCATTCTTTTTAATAAATGTGTGGTTTACAGAGGGTTCCAAAAAATCAAGGAACCCAGTTTTTTGGTGGTTGTTTTTTCTTTAAAAAAAAATAACAACATATTTTCAATGACTCTGGTCTACATTTTTTAAACAGTCTGGCATATTGATGACAGTAATCCTTGGATTTGGAGGTGAAATACTCAAGACAGGATGCATTGACTTTATCCAATATTATGACGTCTATTTTTGCAGAAGCACAGCCATGGATCAGAATAAACTGTAGCCTCATGTGCTTAATGTGAGTTGTCTGCCAGATTGAAAGAAATTTGATTCACCCAAACTAGAAATCAGTTAGGGAACTATCTATCTATTTATCTAATACAGATTTGTCATATTAGAGGGAGACCACAGCTGAAGTGTTGCTTCACATTTTATGCACACATTTTAGTTGTTGAGAACACTCTGACATTATTACTTGAAATATGTTCACATTCAAAACCTACTTGAAGTTTCACCAAACATGATCATCTTCTTGTACCCAAAGTCACCTTGTGATTGTCAAAAATTGGATCTTTTGACACTTGAAAAATGCTTTTCTGTTGCCCGTATCTTTGCCTCAAAGTTCATAGAATTTTTCAGTTGTTGCCTCTAAATAGAAACTTTTTTTCCCAAGAAAAAATATAAAATTATTTAAAATGTAATCGTATATAAAATAAAATACACCCTGTAGTAGAAGTTGAAGTGGTCTGCCCAGATCTCCTCTTTAGGACCAACGTACCTGTCCTTCAGTTGCTGCTAGAGATATGTGTTTTTGATGGATAACTCTGTTCCTCAGTAAGGATTACCTTTATTAGTCCTAGGGGACTGCCTTATTTAAGGTTACATCCCTCCAAAGTCAACCTATATCTTAACAAATCCCGAGTCCTCAAATAATGCTCCCAAGAGCACTCTTGACTAATTCCTGCATGAAGTTCTCCACTGTTGTGTCTGTTTCTGGGGAACCCAACCTAAGAAAGTTGGTACCAGTTGGGATTTAGAAAGTAGATTTGTAGATTTTAAAGCTATATTAATCAGTCCTTGGCTGACACTCTGTCTTTGACTCTATCTCTGATGGTAAGTGGGACATGGAAAGTGCTTGACATATTCTAACAGCAAAATTGCTGAACTCTTCTTTGGTGGTTAATTTACATGGGATGCCAGTGAAAAGAAACGTGTTTGTTGGTGTGGTATCTTGGGCATTTGAGAAATATAAGAGAAGCTGCTCTTCGAGACAATGGAATTGGATGACTCTTGCTGAGTACCATTGATTCATTGAGGAGAGAAAATGAAAGGGTGTGGGTGATAAATCACCATGTCAAGAGAAACTGAAAGCAGAGAGTCTTTTTAGTAGTATTTACGGAAGCTTTAATTTCTTGCAGCTGGAGGACACAAAATGGTGGCCTTGTCTCAGGATTTAATCATAAAATAGCAGAGCTTCAGAGAAAGTTAAGCTCTCAGTGCTGGCATTTTTCTTGCACCAAACTCAAGAGTCTAACAGGGAGAGAGTGGGACCATGAAGCTTGAGTAGGAGATACTTGGGTAGACGCAGCTGAGATGCTTGGTTTTTCAGATTCCACTGAACCCACTAGGCTTGCAAAAGTGACACACACACTCTGGTTAGATGATAGCACTTCTTTTCTTGCACAGCTGGGACCAGGGTAGGTGACCGAGGTGCTTAGTGGACATCATTCAGGAGACACTCTTTCTCAAAGTTGTGCAAGTAAAGGGTCTGTTAGGACCCAGGCTCCTCCAGTCACCACACTGTTCTCACTCTAGTCTTGAGCCTGCCCTCTTGCTTAAAGACTATTGAAAGTAGACCATGCTCACACCCCATCAGCATCCCCCCTTGCTGGCAACAAGACAAATAACAAAGGTCAATGTCAGCACAGTATCAAAGAGGACATGCTGGACTTTCTAACAGAAAATAAATATTATACATTAAAGGAGCTTTAGAATTTGTGCCAGGAAAAGCTGGGAGAGCATAAATGGGAAGAAGTCCTAAGGTACTGATGAAGGAAAACAGAATATTAATTTAAATAAGGGACTTTATATAGAAATGGGAGTACTCCTGAGATACAAGATATAACACCCTGACAGGGACTCCTGATGTTGGTCCTAATGTGCTGCTAGAATGGCCCTTTGAAACTTAGCACAAGCAATGGCTGATACTTAGTGAAGTAGGAAAGTCAGATGTTAGAGGAAGCACTCAAAAGTGGGTATTCCAGAATGCATATCCCACACAAGTGTAGAAAAATCACCAGCTGACTGTTTCATGAGAGGATCCAGAAGACAATACATTTACAGGTAATTTATATAATCAAAATCAAATGTAATAATTCTACATACAATCTTAAATAAGTTCCCAGACTCAAAACCCAATTATTTAAGGAAAGGCTGAACCTCTATGAGAATGAACTTTGCAACACCAAGTATTAATTCTCCTATGTCCCCAAGGTGTCTCTTATCTTTTAGTCATGAAATGATGCATTGGAGAAAGGAAATATACAGACTTTTTAAAGATTGCTGGACTCTGGTTCTGAATTGATAGACACTATGAGCTACTTTGCTCTCCTTCCCTCTGTCATATTGTAGCTTAAAAGAACCAGGACCTTTTGGATAGTCTGCAGAAGAACACATTGTTCCACTCAATTGCTTCCATCATGTGAGTTTTACCAGATGGGCAAGATATGACAAGTATCTGGGAAGCCTTGGTAAAACATATCTGAGAAGATGTAAACCTCACCAGAGTTCAGGGCCTGCCATTTATGTTAAGTACTTTGGGATCTACCGGGCTGAGGTGTGCTGGGACATCCTCTCCTAATAAACAACACCTTATTGCATTGAACCCCTCTTGGCCCCCAAAAGCCTGATGCTTGAAGCATGCCCTAGTTCAGAAGACAGCATATTCTGCACTGCTCCAAGCCATTCACCTGGTCACATGGAGATTGGCCAGCTTTTAATTGGACCCAGATATGGGAACAATTCTGCAGCAAGTCCAGGCTGTGGGACAATAAGAACTGATGCTTAGGCCATAAAATAAGGCAGAGATTTTAGAGATATCCACAGTGAAAAAAAGATGATATGTGGATTTTATGGCCATGCCCCAATAGGAGATTTATATCATAGAACTGTTAGGGTTCTGAGACAAGGCCATATCATCTGTGACATATAAGTCTTCACCATGTAAAAACAAGGTCTTGGTGTACTACTGGGTCCTAGTAGAGATGGGGTATTTGATTATGGGATATCAAGTGACCATATGGCTAAAGATAGATACTGTCGGGCCCACTAAGTTCTAAAGATGGGTAGCCCTTGCAGCAAATCATCAGAAATAGAAGGAGCACATTAAAAACCAGGCATGAGCAGGACCAGAGGCATAAGTACCTAACAGTGATCCAGACCTCACCCCACCTGGTAATCAGGGTCCTACTGGCCTTTCTCTTAGCTCTATCTTTTGGTTGCATGGGGTCTACCTCATGACTGATAGAGAAAGGCAAAGCCTGAGCTTAATTCATGGGCAGCTGGCCCAGTATGTTAGTGTGATCTGAAAGTAGGCAACGAATTTTACAGCTATACTAAGGAGGGGACCTATAAGACAATGGTGAACACAAAGGTCTTGGCAGAGCACCTGGTCTTTTACTTTATGAGTAAAGAAAAATGGCCCAAAATATGGATATTCATGCTCTGATGGACAGTACAAAATGTTTTACCTGGTTGATCCGAAGACTGAAAGGAGAAACATTGGAAGATTGGGGATAAGGAATTCTAAGTAAAAGGTGTGAGAGGAGCTTATTGTAGTGTGCCTAGTGTGAAGATCTTTGTACTGTTTGTTGGCATCCACCACAAAGCAATCACAAAGAAGAGGTCTTAAGTAACCAAGTAGACAGAATGACATGGTCAGTTGACATCAGCCTACCTCTTTTATTATCTATCCCATTTTTGGTACAATGAATACCAAAATGAATAACCATGGTGGCAGGGATGGAAACTGAACATAGAGCCATGAAACATAGACATATTAGCATGAACTCCCACTCAACAAGGTCAATCCAGCTAGTGACACTGCTCTTTGACCAATCTGCTATCCAAAGTGCCTAGTCTCTGATTTAGCGCTATTTCTTAGGTGACCAACAAGATAGTTGGTGGAAAATTTACAGATTTGACCTTTTATTGGGTGACAGTGAGTTTTGATCCCCAGATATGGGATTCCACATACAATTTCCTAGGAATAAGAAACCTACTTCACTGAAAAGAAGATGAGGCATTGGGTACAGGGAATCCATTGTTCCTATCGTATGTAACACAGCCCAGAATGTTAGCCTGATAGGATAATATTAATAACACAACATGTAATTCAGATAAGATGATGCTGTGAGATTAAAAGTTGTCATCAAACTCTGGGATATTCTATATGCCTTAAGTTTATGGCTACTATATGATATGAATTCTCACTATGTAGAAGGCATGAGTGCCAAAAATAAGAGTGGGTGAAGAAGTAGCTGTGCTCACCATCACTCCTACGTGGAGTTTTTATGTTGGCAGTCCACAGAATTTTACTTTCTGTGGTCTAGACATTCTGGTTCCCAAAGGAGGAGTGCTTCTATCCAGGACACTGTAAGAGTTCCATAGAACTTTAACTTACGGCTATTTCCAAGTCACTCTGGGCTCCTTGTTGTCTCAAAAGACCAACAGGCAAGAAAAGAAGATAACATACTGACAAAGTTAAAAAACTCTGATCATCAAGAGAAAGGAAAGCAGATGTTATATAATAGGGGGAAAACAATATGTTTTGTACTCTGGTTACACATTAACATGCCTCTTGCTGCTCCAATGTCCAGTTTCAATAGTAGGTGGACAAGTACAGAGGCCATTTCCTTAGAAAGACATAGTAAATCAGGAGATCACAAACATTAGTAATGAGAGCTTTCAACATCTAATGACTATCATAGATTACAACATAATAGATTTATTTATACCAATTTCTATTTCTTGCATTGATAGACTAAGGCAGGAGTTGGCAAAACTTTTCCATAAAGGGTTGGATGGTAAATATCACCAGCTTTTTGGGTCATACAATCTCTGTTCCAACTTCTTAATGTTATTGCAGTTGTGCCAAAGCAACACTGCGCCAAGGGCAGATGAATGGGCATGGCAGGATTTATTCCAAGGGCTGTAGTTTTCTGACACTTGTACTATGTGAATAGATTCACTGTGATACTTTAGAGTTAATTACACATAGCTAATACTTCAGAATTCTCAAGAATGAATCCGTTTTTATGTACATCGCCATCCAAATTATTATTGCTAAAATGAGTTCTTTATATACATTGGGAACGTCATTCATTTAACAAGCATTTATTGAATACTATTATTACATATTTGTTTGATTCTGTGATAATCACTGCAAATGCCATCTTAAGTGATTCTCAAGGATGATTCTAGATAACCCTCATGGAGCTTACACTACACTGAAGAAGCCATGAATTTATTAATCACGTTAATTACATGCTCAATTACAGATTGTGGTATGTTCTCTGAAGGAAGTTTTATGTTTCTATGGGAGCATCTAACAAATGAAAACCTAATTTGGACTTTGGAATCAGGAAAGACTTTCATTAAGTAATAAAATTCATCTAGAATATGAAAAATGAGGCAATTAGGCCAAAGCAAGGACATAATATATGTAGAGGGAGGGGGATGGGTAAAGGCTCTATAAATAAAGGGAGAGTGATGCTTTTGAGACATTAGTGGATGACTTGTCTGGCTCAAATGAAGAGAACTGGAGGTGGGGTAGGGAGCATCATGATATAAGATGAGTTTCAAAAGTTATGTAGAGAATAGGACAAACTCTAAGATAATTAGGAAGAAGAATTTAATGGCACATTGTCATTTTAGATATGGAAGGTCGAGGGAGAGATGAGTGCAAAGTATAACTCCAAGCATTCTAGTTCGTGGAGACGGCTCAATGGGAACTCATTGCTGAGTGAGGATAAAGATAATGAATGCAGTTCAGAAGATTTTAAGTTCCAGATGCCTTTGAGAAACTCCAAACGTTAATGTTTTGGAGGAAGATGATTAGCTTAAAAAAGAGACTCAGAAGCTGCAACCAGAGATGTAAGTAGAGAACTTGGAGACCGAGGTCATGAAGCTGAGGGAAGAAAGAGTTTGTAAAGAAGGAGGTAATGAAAAGCATTGTATGTTGGAGAGTTCAAATAAGATGAGATGTAAAATGTCCATTGTGTGTAGTAATGTTAATAAGACCTTATCAATTGAGGAAAACCTTTGGATTCTGGAATATCTAGGTTGAAATTCTGGCCTTGACCACATATCTGAGAAATAGCAGATGGCATAAATGATAGTTCATTATATATAGTTATAATGATTATTGTCAATTTTAATACTTTCTTCTTCCCTTTGACATGGATTTAGTGTCTGGAATCATTTACTTTTTCATCTCTAGCAACTTTTTGTGCCGGAAAATTCAAAGCTTTCAATAAAAGTTTACTGACTAAATAAATGAATAAGATAGAGTTTCTCCTATTTATGGATAATATGGATAATATGGATAATATAAAGCATATGCAAGTGTAGAGAGCTTGGATAAAAGAACATGGTAATAAAATGTTACCTCTTAGGAAGGATCAAACAGGGCAAATATTATTAATGTAAGAATAAATTCAAGACTAACTATGCGTGTTCAAAAACAAATGGAACCAATGTAGGAGAAAGGGCTTATTAACTATGTGTACAAATGATGCACATTAGTGTTAGGGTTATATACCAATGCTGAGTCACTTCAGTTACATGTAGTTGTGTTGAGAGATAATGGAGTTTAGGGGGAAATAGGTTAAGTTCTTAAAAATACAAATGATGAAACTGTATTCTTGGGATTAAACCCTGGGTTTTGGGAACTGTTACTTGCTAATGACTACATCAAAGTCAAACATGAATTATTAGACACAGATGTGAATCAAGAAAAGAAGCAGCTGCTCTTGGGTTTGCCTGACCCAATCAAGCCTTTGGCAGTATGACATTTTCCTTTTGTTGGAATTGTATGAAAGGAACCCTGGAAGGCAAATAATCCTAATATCTAACTTCTTGATAGATGATGTCTACAAGTGGATGTTCTATCCTTGATTAACAAACCAGGCTATACATGGGGGCAGAATTTGTGAAGTTCTTCGGAATAAGGCTTATGTTCAAATGTTTGTATATTTCATTGCATCTCTTATGGACTTTTTCCTAAAAGATATCAGTATTGTTTACAGACCTGATCTCAAATTCTGACTGTAATTTGATCTCAAATTCTATGTGTGCCTCTGTGCAACCTAAACTCTATGAGCATCAATCTTCTTATACATGAAATCCAGGTAGTAAAAAATAACAGAGATAGTGGATTGCTATGAAGATTATATCAGATAATGGAGGCAAGACACTTAGTTTTGTATCTGGCATAAAGAAAGTTCAAAGTGTTATCTCTGTACAAGTAGGATTCTCTTCCCATATACTAGGGAAGAGACTCAAGTCATAAGTACAAGTTATTTGAAAAGTGTCTTATACTAGAAGTGCTACTTATGAAAAAAATTCTTTAAAAGTACAGCTGAATGATGCTGAAGAATTTTAACTTCAACAGAAGGGTATTATGGACAAAATAATTTTCATGCCAAAGAGATTCAAGAATGGATGGAAAGTGAGATTGTACTCAAATGATGTGGAAGAGGCAGTTGAAAATATCATTTGAGTCTTGTAGGAAGAAGCAATCAGATAGATGAAATATTCTCCTGTCAAGGAAGGTAACATTGCTTGACATGGAGCAAATGTTTTA
Organism: Indri indri; assembly: GCA_004363605.1. NCBI lineage: Eukaryota > Metazoa > Chordata > Mammalia > Primates > Indriidae > Indri > Indri indri. The sequence continues at coordinate 13,907 of RJWJ010035988.1, forward strand.
CAGGTTGTATTGGGATATTCTTCCCTTGACGCATTCTTCCAATCAATTAGAATCACTGTTTCAATGTAAAAAAGCCAACAACCAAACACTTCTCTGGAATTTTTATTAATAATGTGTATCTTGTAAATTTATTTTGGGAGTTCTCTAAAACTTTGAGTCATCCTACCCAAGAACTCAATGTATTGATGCTTGTCCATCATCAAAATATTATTTTCTTTTTCTGAGTATAATCATGTACTTTTTGTCCAAATCCTTGGTAATTCTATTGAACATATTCTGCTGTGTATACTAAAATTATTGATTTGTGGGTAACATACATGAATCTTCTCATTATTCTGATAGTTTTTAGGTTGATTCCTTTTCTCATTCACACACACACACACACACACACACACACACACACGCACACAACCCTATAGGTGCCCCTTCTCTGCCAAGCATTATTCTAGACACTGAGGATTTAAAGTGAATATGAAAACAATGATGAGATACCACTACACATATATTCGGATGCTAAAATTAAAGACACTGACACCATCAAATACTGGCAAATTTGTGGAGCAATAGGAACTCTCTTTTATTGCTTGTGGGAATGAAAAATGATACTGTGACTTTGGAAGATAGTAGACAGTTTCTTACAAAACTAAATATACTCTTAACTGTGTGATCCAGAAATCACTCACACACCTTGATATTTACTCAAATGAATTGAAAACTTACATTCAGACAAGAACTGCACACAAATGTTTATTGCAGCTTTACTCACAATTATCAAAACTTGGTAGCAATCAAGGTGTCCTTGAATAGATAAAGGGATAAGCAAACTGGAATAGTTTGCAGCTGTAGTAACAAATGAGCTATTAAGTTACAGAAAGACACGAGGAACCTTAAATGCATGTTGGTAAGTGAATGAAGCCTGTCTGAAAATGCTGCATGCTGTATAATTTGGACTATATTACATTATTGGATCATATTACTATAATACAGAACAGTATTACTATTCTGTATTATACTGTTAATATAATGGTAGGCACATGTCATTATACATTTGTCAAAACCTGTAAAATGTATAACGTAAAGAGTGAACCCTAGTGTGAACTATGAACTTTAGTTAATAATAGTGATTTAATGTTGGCTTACCACTTATAACAAATGTACCACACTAATGCAAAATATTAAAAATAGGAGAGACTATGTTCAGGGGATGTATGGGAACTTTCTGTACTCTCCACTCAATTTTTCTATAAACCTAAAACTACTCTAAAAAATAAAATCTATTAATTAAAAAAAAAACAAATATAATAGAACAGCTGCCACCCTTATGTGGCTCCCCCGTCACGAAGGGAGGTAAGCAATGAATAAAAAAGATTAATACAGGCGATGACAAATGCTGTGAGAATTGATGGATAATAGTTTGGAGTTGGGCTGGAATCTTCTAGACATCGTGGTTAAAGAAGGCCTCTCTGACGCGTTTAAGTTGATCTAAGATCTGCTGTTTCTCAGAAAAGAAGTTTGCATCCACAAATCTCCCTTAAAACTACCCAATATGAGTTTGAGCAAATCTGGCTTAAACAGAACAGTTTCTAATTGTGCTGTTTTTTTTAGCTACTCATTTCCAATTCCTGGACTATCTTTTGAAGATCTGATCTTCAGAAAAATGATCTTTTGAAAATATTAATTGACTCATATCACTTCCCTGATTTAAAAAAAATTATTGAGGTGTAATTGATATACAAAAAACTGTACATATTTAATGTATACAATTTGATGGGTTTGAACATATGTGTTCACCTGTGAAACCACCACCACGATCAAGGTAAAAAACACATCTTTCACTTCCAAAAGTTTCCTGTGCCCCTCACCTTTATATAAAATCTTTTGACAACTTCTTATCTTATTTAAAATGCAATATAGTATCCTAACAAGGCTTCCAAGGCCCTTTGCTATCTCCGGGCCTGCCTTCTTGTCCAACTTGGTCTCGGGCTAAACCTTCTTCTGCTCCACTAAAATGTCGTTCTCTCTGAGTTCCCACGGGGAACCTTTTTTCCTTCAAATACATCAGACTCTTCATGACTTCAGGGCCTTGCACTTGCCGTTCTCTCTGTCAGAACTGTCTCCAGTGTTCTTCTAAATGACCGAGTGATTTAGCATTAGAAAAAGATTTTAAAGAAACAGACTGTGATAAAAGTTATTCTTTTCCATCTTTTGTCAAACATCCCCACTGCTCTCTCCCTCCCTTCCTTCATATCTTTAATTAAAATTTCATTTCACTGAGGTCTTCCTTGACCACTCTCTGATATGCTTGTCCTTTTTTGTTTTTTTTTTTCCACCTTAGGACTTATCAAGGTCAAACAGATTATCCTTTTTCTTATTGTATTATTGTTTGTATTTTTTTATTATTTGTTATTTATTTATTTATTATTTTGTTATTCATG
>RJWJ010035989.1:0-16345 GCA_004363605.1 Indri indri
GGAGAAGATGAGAGAGGCAGATAAGAACTCGGGCACTGGGAGAGGCAGGCGAGGGGTGGCGAGAGATGAGAGTCGGGGAGGGGAATTTGTAAATTTAGGGATGAGAGACTCCGTTTAAACACATTCTTTGCCAGGCTTGTTGTTGACCTAGACTGTGGATGTATTTTTAAATTGCCACATCATATGAAAAAAAATCCTTTATAATCTCATTTAAAAAGTAGTCTGTTTCAAAAGATAATTTTAACATGTCTGGAAGAAAACAGGTTAGCAACCTGGTTCTAAAGTGGAAGTGGTCGGAAGTCAATCATAGTCTTTGGGCCAGATGGCACGAGTGACTCTATGCTTTAAATACATAAAATTGATAGATGAAATATGAACATAGCCAAAAAGTCTCATCAATCTCAAAAGCAAGTAATCACCATTGTGGCCTAGAAGTGGTACAGAGCTGCAAAGTAGTTAGCAGGGCCGAGGTCAGCTTGTGCCAGGTGGAGGGGCTTGGTTTGCACAATGCAGCTGGGAGCTAAGCACAGCAGATGCTAACGGCTCAGAGCTGGTACCTTAGACGGCAGCTGTCAGCGTGCATGGATTGGGGCGTTAATAAGGAGGTGATTAACACCTTCCTTTCAAGAAGCTCTGGGAACTGGCTGGAAGGACAGGGATGCAATGTCTTAGATGGGGCTGGTGATAAGGCACCTGGGGTGTGTGTTAAAATGTGCATTCCTGGGCCCCACCCTGTCAGAGAATCTGGAGAGAGGAGGTGATTTTGAGAGCAGGACCACTTTTTGAGAGACACTATACTGGTAGAAAGGGAAGTCAACTTTAGAAAAATAATAGCTTACCAAATTAAACTGAGATAAGGATATCTAATTTGTACCTAGGAGTTTTTGTATTTAGCCCTTCGACTGACTACCTTTAAAAAAATTTTGGCAAAGTATGCATAACATAAAATTTACCATTTTAACCATTTTAAAGTGCACAATTCAGTAGCGTTAAGCGTATTCACAGTGTTGTGCAACCATCACCACTCTCTAGTTCCATTGCTCCCTCCCCCTTGCCCCTGCTTCCTGTGTCTGTGGGTTTGTCTATTCTGGATATTTCATGCAGATGGAATCATACTGTATGTGTTTTCGTGTGTGTAACTGGCTGCTTGCACTTAGCATATCTTTTCAAGGTTAACCTATGTTTAAGTATGTATCAGTCTTCGTTCTTTTTTATGGTTGAATAATATTGCATTATATGGATATACCACATTTTGTTCATTCATTAGTTGATGGATATTTGGGTTCATTTCACGTGTCGGCTGTTGTGAATAGTGCTGCTATGAGCATTCATATACAAGTTTTTGTTTGAACACCTGTTTTCAATGTTTTTGGGTATATCCCTAGGAGTGGAATTAGTGAGTCATATGATAATACTGTTTGACTTTTTGAGAGACCACCAAACGCTTTTCCACAGTGGATGCACCAGCAATGCGTGCGGGTTCCAATTCTCTATATTCTTGCCGGCACTTACTTTCCATTCTATAAAATATGGCCATCCTATGGGTGTGAATTAGTATTATATTGTGGTTTTGATTTGCATTTCCCTAATGACAAATGATGTTACTGAGCATCTTTCCATGTGCTTCTTGGCAATTTTATTGCTTTTCGGTTAAAGGTTATTCAGATGCTGGGGTGGTGTTGGTGGGGCATTGGGAAGATGTTGGTCAGAGGGTACAAAATTTCCCTTAGGGGCAGTAAGTTCAAGAGATCTACTGTACAACATGGTGATGATAGTTACCAGTTGATAACAATATATTATAATCTTGAAAAATGCTGAGAGAGTAGATTTTAAGTGTTCTAACCACAAAAAAGACAGCTGTGTGAGCTAATGCGTATGCTAATTAGCTTCATTTAGCCATACCACAATGTATACATGTTTCAAACCATCATGTTGTACACGATAAATATATACAGTTTGTCAGTTTAAAAAAAATAAAGGAAAGAAATAATTTTAAAAAGTTACTCATTTGGGTGGTGTTTTCTTAACACAGGTACTAGTTTTGTATGCTGTGACTGGACGGCAGGTGCCGGGGAGCAGACAGACCAGGGCACTGCCCTGACTCTTTGGCCGGGCTTTGGGCAACCCAAACTCTGTGTCCCCTGTCCTGTGTAAAGTGGGGATGACAGTGCCCTCACTGGAAGGCTTTGCGAGACTTCGGGGGTACCTGTAAAGCATCTAGGCACAAAGTGAGCACTCTGGAATCCTTGTCATTGTTGTCACAAATGAGGAGATCTCTTGTTATATCCCTACCTCTCTCTTGTGGGTCTGGCAGACTGCCTCAGCCTCCTCAGCGGTGGAGGGTGCACAGTCTAGGGGGACACATGTTAGTCACCCATGTGTTGTGTGAGGCCCCAGGCAGCCCTTAGTAGGTTGCTGCGGGGTGGCAGGCAGGTCTTCAGGTCCATTGCATTCCTTGCTTGAGTTTTCTCGCTTCAGGTCCAGCCTCCAACTTACCCTGGCAGGTAAGGTTGTGAATGTGTTACCAGTCCAATGCCTAGGAAAGCTAGTCCCTGGGAAACTTCACAAGCCGATCGTATATCCTTTTTTTTGGGCCAGGTACAAGGTCCTCCAGTGGCAGCGCCCACGTGTGGTCACGGTGCAGAGCTGACCCTGGGAGCTTGCCTCACGCCCCTCTGGCTTGGGTGTCCGAGGTGTTGCCTTCACTGTATTGCTCTTTCGAACGTTGTTTAAAGTTCCTCAAGTTGATGGGCCTGTGTTGAGATGCAGTGAGCAGAGTTTTAAAATTGCGAAGCTGTTGTTAATAAATAGAATTGTTCGCCTTGTAATTATGAAAATTTTTGTGCAGAGCTGTTCAAGAATGATAATCTAGAAATTTCCTTTGCAAACTCTCAGTACACTTCTCCAGAGGGGCAGTGTGGTACTGTGGCCAGAGCAAGGGATTTTGATAGCGGGTGGATCTGGGTTCAAATCCAGGGTCCATTACTTGCCAGTTGTGGGACTTGAACAACTTTTGGAGCCTCACCAAGGACGTGAGGATTACGGAGCACAGTACCTGGCAGAGTGGTCGTTACCGTCCACATGAGCCTATAAACCTCAAAATTGACCATTGCAACGTTTTTTTAACGTGGTAAAATATACATTACATAAAATTTACCATCTGAATCATTTTTAAGTGTACAGTCCAGTGGCATTCATCGCAACATTTTTAAGGTTTCCTAATTTCTTTTTTGGAGTTTCTCAGGCTCTCTCATCGTACTGATCCCTGAAGGTTACCCCTGAGGGCAGGTCTGTGGCTTCCCCTTCCCCACCTTCTTGCACCAGGCTGGGCAGTGCAGTGGAGCGCCAGTCGCTCTCCCAGGCTGGAAGTTCCCTAACCGAGGGGGAAATGTAGGCTCCTATGAGCTTGGCTATTAATAGAGGATTTCTCAGGATCATTAAATGATTATGCAGAAGGTATTAACTAGCCTCTGTCTTTGGAGTGAGGAATATTCTTGCTTCTCTTCACACAGGTATTTTACTATTTATTAACCCTTCTCTGAGTATGGGATAGGGAAGAAAAGGATTCAGATTCTTTTTTGCTGTTTTCCAAAAACTCTAGTTAAGGGGTTCGGGAAGAAGAGTAAATTGAAACTGTTTAACCATTGTGTTTTAAGGTTATTTTAGTACTTCATTAATCTGTCCTTTGCAGAAGTACTAAAATAAATGTTCTACTTTGGAGATATTCTGACGTTTCTATTTCCTCCTTCCTTCCTTCTTCGTAAGTGTCATAATTCCTAAGATCTACCTTTCTTTATTCACTAACTTTTTGGAACTTTGAACTTCAGGGGAAGGTGGGGGCTTTACTCTAGTACATTCACAGAGTCAGCAATTTATCTTAATTTTTTAAAAGTACAATACAGAAATCATCATCTTTGTATTCAATTTCTAATCAGGTGACTAATGAAATGTTCTAACACACACACAAATATGTTGTTGTTTCAGATACCAAATAATTATTATTCTTTCTATAATTATAGCTTCGTGCGTAGGAATATCTTTAATTAACGCAGGCTTAAAAAAACCTAACCTCCCTAATGAAATAATGGATATAAGCAATAATCACCAGTAACTGCTTAATCATTAGGCGAAGACTTGATGAGAAGCCTTGCAATAGATGGAGCAGGCTGTCACCTCCCAGGCCCCTGATAAATTTCAGTATCACTGCAAGTGGGACATCCAGAAACTAGGCACCTCTTGCTGTGATGTAATGGGAAGTACAAAGGACCACCTAGAAAGTATTTTACCAAAAACATTGATCCTGAACCTGATGAAGCCTCTTGAACTAGCTACCAGTTTATGGGAAATTTAGAAGAACATATTAAATGACACCATGACAATATAGTCAGCCAAATATAGAATGTGGGCTGTTTACAGGGACAAATGACCTTTTGTTAACAACTAAATACCGGAAGCTTAAAAAAAGAAAAAAAAAAGAGGGGAAAACTGTTATAAAGTAAAGAGACTTAAGAGACACATGAACCAAAGCAATGTGTTTACCTTGTTTGGATCCTGATTTGAAAAAAGCAGTCGTACAATTGTATAAAAATATTTTGAAGCCATAAAGAAAAACTAAGTATAAAATGGATAAGTAGATGATGTTAGGAACTATTTTTAAATTTGTTAGGTGTGATAATTACATTGCGGTTATGATTTTTAAAAAGTCCTTATCAGAGATGTGGAAGTATTTATTGAAATGCATGATACTTGGGATTTGCTTTACTTTGGGGAAAAAAAAAGTTGATGGGGTTCAAACTGGGTAATGGGTTCTGGTCTTTCACCTTTTCCATATGTATGAAAATTTCATAATAAAAAGTTAAAAATGCCAAAGTTATTGGCAGTATTTAAACATTTAATTGTAAATAGCAAAAACAAATATAAAACTCTCCACACTGGTAGGACTTCAGTTTTAGGAAATTGCCTTTTGGCTTCTCTGTATGTTTTATCTGGTTAATTTCTTGGCAAATTAGTATTTACATTTACTTCATGTTACTCCTCATCCTGAAGTCCCATGGAGCCCTCAAATAAAGCAAGAGAAGTCATAATTATAGATACTTAGAGAGTTAATTCTATGGATAATTGCTAATCAGTAGGCTCTTCATACCAATAAGCAGGGAGAAGTGGGGTGGGGGTTGGGAAAGATTGCCAGTGAATGGAAATAAATTAAGCAAGGATGAGGATTATTTGTGTGCTCGACTGAACTAGGTTGTAGAAGTGTATGTAAATAGCCTGTGTTGGGTGTGTGTCTTAGTCTGTTTGGGCTGCTGTAACAAAATGCCTCAGACTGGGTAATTTGTAAACAACACAGGTTTATTGCTCACAGTTCTCGAGGCTGGGAAATCCAAGATCAAGGTACCAGCAGATTTGGTTTCTCGTGAGGGCTTATTCCTCAGAGATTGGCACTTTCTATGTGTCCTCACGTGGCAGAAGAGGCAAACAAGCTCCCTTGGGCCTTTTTATAAGGACACTAATCCTATTCACGAGGGTGACGTCCTCATGACCTAATCACCTCCCAAAGGCCCCATCACCTTGGGGGTTAGGTTTCAACATGTGAATTTTGGGAGGACACAGACACTCAGACCATCGCAGTATGATTGCTCACCATGGCAGAACACCCTTAAATGAGTGTATCATTGTAGGATTTCGAAGTTAAACTCTGCCCCCCACCCCACTTCCTTGATGGCGTCATTTGACTTTGACAATCATCTTTCTGCAGATAATCACCAATCTGTATCCTTGGCCCAAATTGCCCTCTTGGGCACTAGAATCACATTTCCATCCACCCCAAGTTGGTTCCCTGCCTTCCATGTGAGCCTCGAGGGCCAGGCTCTCTGTAGTGGCCCCGCACAGGTCACATCAGCCATTTCCATGTATGTCAAACTTTTTGCCACTTTAGGCGGCTGCACACGCCATCCCCTGTGACTAGAGCAGCCTTCCACTCTCCTTCTCTCTTGGCTCCTCCTCCTTTCTTGACCTTCCTGCACGTCATTCTCCATCATAGCACCTTGCTCACGAGCAGGGGACCTTTCCATCTTGGTTACCACCTCATACCCTGTGCTGGGCTTGCATGCTCGGGAGGTGTTTGTTGGTAGACTGTGGGCTGAACACAGGAGACAGACTGATGAGAGATGCAGCCTCTCCTTTCAAGTAGCTCACAGTCTACCAGGGGAGGCAGAGGCATGAACCAAGAATATGACTCGAGGGTTAGGAGAAAAACACAGGCAGGGTTCTGGGAAACATGGAAGGGGGTGGAGGCGACAGGAGTTAGGGGAAGAAGGAGGAGCTGGTGGAGGGAGCAGCCTTTGCATGGCGGTGAGAGAGCACCCGGGTGGCTGGAGTGTGGGCTGGGTGTGGGAGGGTGATGCCAGCAGGACAGGCACGAACAGAGAGCTGGGGACTCTTGTGTATCAGTTGAGGGCTGTGGATTTCTGAAAGCTAACAACCACTGAAGGGCTTTAAGAATGGGGTGACATGGTAGGATTATTTCCTTTCTTCCTTTAGATGAATCTCAGATATACAGAAACAGATGGATCAGGTCAGCATGCTAGAAAACTCCAGATGGATTGGAGGGGCCGGAGGAGGCTGCAGAGTTTAGGGTGGGTTATGGCTCGTGGGGAGAGACCACAGCACTGACTCATTTCGGTGGCTGGGAATACACACCTCTGATCAGGGCTGGGGCAGTTACAGCATTTCTCAGCACGGCTTCCTGTGGGCGCCAGCCCCAGGGCTTGGGGTGCGCTGGGGGTGATCACAAATGTCTAGTGACACTGTCTGCACAAGGTAGGGAACTGTCCTGCCGGAGGTGCGACCACTCTTTGCACTCGGGCCTTACTACCCCGCTCAAGAAGCTCTCTAGAAGCCATTGGAAGGAAGGTTCAAATGCTCTGGGCTCTCTCGAACCAAACTCAGAGTGAGCGAGGAAGCAGGTGGTGTCCGTGGTCTAGAACACCTCTCTGCGTGCTGCGCTCCAGTGTGCCGGAAAGCCCTTCTGCCGTGGAAGCTGTGCAAGGCAGAGCTCCGAGCAGGTCGTTGTGAGGCCCCAGATTAAGTGCGGAGGGAGGGACGTGAGAGGTGATGGCACTAGAAGGACCTGGCCATGAGCACAAGTTGGTCATTGGCAGATGGGGGGGGTTGGGTTTTGAGGGGTCTGCTGGATACCCAACTGGAGTTGTCTAGTGAGCAGTTGGGGCTGTGACTGCACATCACCTTAGACTTCTGTTCTGTCTCGCCCCGCCCACCCCGTCAGCAGCTAGGTTTTAGCGTCTGTTTTACCTTCACGCGGGCTCTGACTTGGAACTTCCTTTCCGTTCCCCGCACCGTCCTGATCGCACTCCTCGCCCCGCCCGGCGTGGGATGGAGCGAGCTCTGTTTCGTGCTTCTCTCCGCTCTGCTAGGTTGATTTTTCTTCAGGATAACTTTGATTAAAAGGCTGCTTTGCTCAAAACATCCAGTGGCTCCCCATTGTCTGCTGACATTCTCACAGTCCTGAGCCAACTTTTCTAGTATTCTCTCCAGTAAACGGAGCCACTAGCGTTTGTTACGCAAACACATCCCGCATTGTCCAGACTTGGTGCCTTTGTCCTTAAGGGCTGCTGCTTCCAGCCAAAATGACCCCCCTCTCTCTTCTAAGCCTCCTGTTCCCTTGATATAAAATAGGAGCTTAATTTATTAAAGCCGAATTAAGGAATAAGCTGTTTACTGCTTGCTGGAATTAGACCCCCCAGGGAGGCGGCGTGTCTCTGGTCGCTTTGTTACAGGTGTGTGTCGGTGTGGACAGTCGTCGCTTTGGGGAGGGAAAGTGCCTTGTCATGCTTAGTCACGGGATGGCGTGTGCTGCTTCACTCTGAGTGTAATCGGAGACAGGAGATTATCTGGGAGCTGATGGTGTCCTTTTCCCTGTTGTTATGGGACTGTGTTTTGAATTAAATTATTTTAGAAACAGATGGCTGGCAGAGAATTTTTTTCGCCTTTGTTCTTAGTGAATTGAGTATTTAGTTTGTTTTGGTTATTTAAAGTGCTGACAGTCTTGCTTTCTAGGTTGGCAAAAAAAGGATTGCATTTTATATAGGAAATAATAAAACAAAGCAAAGCAGAACATCTTCTAATGGATACTCTCTGTACCTTGCCTTGAGTTAAACCAGCATTGTAATATCCTTATCTCCTCAAAGGAGAAAGTCATGCAAAGAAAGAGTCCCTAAATCCCAAGATGAAGCGTATGCTGATGTTTTAAGTATAATAGTGTGAGTTTTTAAAAAGCTTTGCAGTACCATTATTTCAGTATTGTTTGGCAGTTGTCATTTTCTGAAGTTCCACATGAGTTCTCTTCATGTTTCAGTGAAGCCACTAATTGCTATCTGTGTCCCCATCTCTAGAGGAGGAAACGAAGGTGTGACTAATTACAAAGGATTTTTCCAGGGGAACTGAGCAAGCTGGGGATAGAACAACACCCAATTCTGTTCTCCGTGGAATGTTCCGGAGTCTTTGGCCCTGTTGCCCCATTCCCTGGCTTGTACTGCATTATACTAGTGCTGGAGAGATGTACTTTTTATTAGCTGGGATTTTTCCAATGAAAACTGAAGCTGCCCACTACTGACATACTGGCTCTTTGTAATTTTGGGGACTCCCCTTTCTCTTGCTGGGGAGTCCCCCATTGTGTGAGGGTCAGAGGGCCACAGGGTTGGTGGGGCGATGTGGCATGTGACTGAGGCTTGGCCAGTTGGACACTCCCAGCTGGACTTCGACTCTCGAGGGGAGAAGCCGTGAAGCAGAGGAGTGGAGAGTCCATGGGCAGTTGCACCGGGGCAAACCCAGCTGTGGTGTCATCACGGATCCTCCCTGCAGCCAGACCCCAGTGGGCTTCTCAGCTGCCCAGCCTTTCTTGGCTTGTGACTGCTTTTTCGACAAGAGAAATAAAAATAAAACCCTAAGCCCCCCAACTAGTTGAATGGACCCCCCTCTTGGCCAAGGTTCCAGAGACACCTTAAAAATGGAATTCCTGGCCACAACAGGATGGTCAGACGCACCTCTAGCTTATACCCCTCCCTGGCTAGCCGCTGTGAGGCTTTCTTCCCTAAGGGTTAAACAGAAACCAGCCCTTTGGAAGGACTTGCTCCACTGCTGATTTCGGCCAACCTTGTGACTGCCCCTCCCTTTTGTGGTTTCGATACAACCCAGAAGCATTCTTCCTGACAGACCACCGACCCGGAGTGGTTCTGGCCAGTCCATAGGCAGCTGCGCACAGAGGGCCTTCGTGTCCTCTGCTTCACCTTGAGGCTGAAAACTCCACCCCTGGATTGTGCCGATGCCGCTATTTTTTGAACATGTGACCCATGGAGAGGCAGGAAGCTCAGTGGTGCACGTGCAGTTTCTCCTTTCATAAATATTCATGACTCCTCCTGTAGCTTGTTAAATATGTATATTCGGCCACCGTGCTCAGCATAAATTTATATTCCTTTTACCCCTCCCTCAAAGTGCCTGTGTCCTCCGGCTTCTGGCTGGAGGCTATACTTCCAGCCTGCCAGAGTGGCTGCCTGCAGGCTGCAGCCCTTTATGGGAAATAAAGCTCTCCTTTCCAAATTTATGAACCTCGTCATTCTTCAGTTGACACACCTGAGTCTTCTGGTACATTCTGTGCACCCTCTGATGTCCTTCTGGTGAATGTGCCTCTTGCTCATGCAACTAGAGTTGTTTCTGTTGCAAACAACAGAGAATGCCGAGAAAACTCCAGCATATGCAGAGGGTCACATATCCTCCTACTTGAGAAGTCAGATGGCGACACCCATTTTTCATGCGGCGGTTTTCAGGAACCCTGTATCTTGCTAGCAGATGAGAGAACCGAGACCCAGGAGTGTGAAGTAGCTACTCAAGGTAGGGTGGGATGAGACCCGAGGGCCATGGGCTCTTGTTTCCGGCTGTCTCTCCCATATCACAGGGTCTCTGGTCTGAGTCAGGAAGCAAACTGTGAAATATGGCAGTTCAGACATTTTAATGTTGTCTGCGACTTGTAAATGTCACAGAATCAAGGATGTCAAAGGAGGATTTCAAAAAGAAGTTTTTAAATACTTGTGAACTTGAAACATTGGGGACATGCTGCAGTCAGGCACTTTTCATTCACCCTTAGGCCGATACTTCCGTGCGGTGATCCTGTCAGTGACCGTTCTCTGTTTAAGTCCCCGTATCCAGCTGTAGCCTACACACTGATACGGGAACAGCAGTTTTTCCTCAGGTGGGACATGGGAAACCTGCCTCCTGGTCTTAGGCAGCAGCTCCCATGGCCGAGCTGGGCTGTCGGGCGGCTCCCTGTCCCCGTCCTCTGGGTCTCTCCCACAAATTCCCCACTCTCCTGCCGCCCTCTGCCCTGTCCCCAGCCATGCTGTATTCTCAGTGGATGTTCTAGACTCCTTTTTTTAATAGGAAAAAATATGTAGCGAGAAGCCCTCTAACCAGAATGCCCTCAAAGTCTCACCAGTAAATCTTCAAAGTTTACTGGCCTCTGCACCCTCTCGCTGGTCTCTTGCAGTTGAGGATCAAAGGCCTCTTCCTCTCTGGTTCCATCTCCCTCTTCCCTCCCAGCCACCTGGGTTCGTCACTGTCCTTTGCATCTCCCATGGCTTTCTCTCTTCTGGGTTGTTCCGTCAGCATTGCTCTAGCCCAGCACTTTTCAAAGAGGGGTCCCTGCCCTTGCATTGGAGTCACCCGCGGTGTTGGTTTAAAACGTAAGTTCTAAAACAACAAGAACAACAAACACACACCCACCCCAGTTCCCGATTCCTGTGCCCAATGTGCCCTAATGAGAACCTGAGTTATTTTTTCATTTCGAAAGAATTTTAGACGTATAGCAAAGTTATAAAATTAATATGCAGAGTTCCCATGTACCCTTCCCTCAGCTTCCCTAGTATTAACATCTTATGTGATCACGGTGGAGCTATCAAAACTAAGCAGTTAACGTGGGGACAGGGCTATGAACTGAGCTACAGACTTCATAGGGTTCCACCTGTTTTCCGCCTCTGTTCTGGAATCCATCCCGACTCCCATATCGCATGTAGTTGTTATGACTCCTCGGTGTTCTTGAATCTGTGACAGTTCCTCAGTCTTTTCTTGTCTTTTACGACATTGGCAGTTTTGAAGAGTCAGGTATTTTATAGAATGTCCCTGGGTTTGTCTGATGTTTTCCCATTAGATTAAGGCTTTGCATTTTTGGAAACCTGCATTTTTAACCAGCTCCTTAGTGATTTCTTCTCTTGTCCAAGAACCAAACAACTTCCCATCTTTTCCTCTCCCTGCTCTGTACAGTGAAGCCTCTCGTAATGTTGTCTGTATGTTGCCTCTGTTTCCTCATCTGTCATTCATTCCTCAGCCTTCGGCAGCCTGGCTTCTGCCATCATAAGAAACCTGCTGTCACCCCTCGGAGGGGCTCGCCCTGCCTCCGTGTTCTTGATCTCTCAGGGTCTTTCAGCACAGCGACCCCTTCCTGAATACTACATACCTTTTCTGTTTGTCCTCTCACTTCCCTGGTTTTCCCTGCCTGTCACTTTTGCATGTTTATCCCAGGCTCAGCTATCCATCTGCTTACTTGATATCACCATGTGCATTTCCCCAAAATAAATCTCAGGCTGGTGCTTCTCAAAGTTTAATGGGTGCAGGAGTCACCTGGGGATCTTGTTAGAAGCGGTTTCTGATTCAGTAGGGGCTCAGTGGGCTACATCTCTGACATACTCTCAGGTGATGCTGCTGGGCTACAGACTGCACTTTGAACAACGAAGTTCTAAACGCACCACTGCAAGCCACTGTCATCTCAAGGTCAACTATTGTGACCACATAGCTGATCTCTCTACATCTCCTCTTTCCCCCTGTTAACTTACTCTTCACACAGCTGCAAGAGGGATTTTTAAAAACCGTTATTCTGATCATGTCATTCTTGGGCTTTTAAACACCATTCCCACTGCATTTATGATGTTGTTCGTTGTCCTCAGCAGGTGGCTTCCAGCCATGCATGGTCTGATTCCCTACCTCCTCTTACCCCATTTTGGAGGGTTTTTTTTTCTTTTTTTCTTTGCCTTCCTTTTGGACATACCAGCCTTCTCTGTGTTCTTCAATAGGCTATACTACCAATAGCCCCCCACCCCCATGCCCGCCCTACTGGCCCTTGAACAGATCCCACATCCTCACCCATACAGTGCCACACAATGTGCTGGGCTGCAAACTCTTGTTTTCCATCCACGATGAAATAGAAACTTAAACACAAGAGTGTGAATTGACCCCTCACAGAGAATGCCATCTAGTTCAGCTGACTTTTTAAAAAATTTTTGAGACAGGGTCTCACTCCGTTGCCCAGGCTAGAGTGCAGTGGCGTCATCATAGCTCACTGCAGCCTCAAACTCCTGGGCTCAGGTGATGCTCCTAAAGTGTTGGGATTATAGGTGTGAGCCACTGTGCCTGGCCACAGCTGACATATTTTTGCAGCATGGCCTCCTTTCTGAAGAAGCAGTGTGTCACTTTACATGCTGGCTCAAGCGCCTTATCTCATTGCAGACCAGAAACAGAAAGTTTGTGGACCACACTTTGAGGAACAGTGGTCTAGGCCACTCTCCTCCACATTCTCACCTCGTGCACATCTCCCTGCTACACCCCTACACGGCCAGGCACATTTGGTCTTAAATACGAAAGGCAAAACCTCAAAA
Source organism: Indri indri (assembly GCA_004363605.1). Classification (NCBI taxonomy): domain Eukaryota; kingdom Metazoa; phylum Chordata; class Mammalia; order Primates; family Indriidae; genus Indri; species Indri indri. The sequence goes on from RJWJ010035989.1 coordinate 12,720, forward strand.
CTTTTAGAAGAATAACACTATACCTTTTAGTAAAGGGAATGATTTCTTAAACCTTCCATCTTAAGACATACACACATGAATCAAATAACAAAAGATTGACAAATTTGACCACATTAAAATTGAGACCTGTTCATCAAAAGACACCATAAGGAGTAAAACAACAAGCCACAAACTGGGAGGAATTATAACCGACGTAAGATGTTAGGATCCAAAATACAGGCGTACCCTGTTTCATTGTGCTTCGCTTTATCGCGCTTCACAGATACGGTGTTTTTTACAAATTGAAGGTTTGTGGCAACCCTGTGTCAAGCTTATTGGCGCCATTTCTTCAGTAGTACGTGCTCACTTTGTGTCTCTGTGTCACATTTTGGTAATTCTCTTACTATGTCAAACTTTATTGTATCTGTTATGGTGATGTCTGATCAGTGATCTTTGATGTTACTATTGTAATTTTTTTGGGAGGCATGAACCACACCCATATAAGACAGCAAACTTAACCATAAATGTGTGTGTTCTGACTGCTCCACTGCTGCTCCCCACTCTCTCCCCCTTTTTTCAGGCCCCCCTATTCCCTGAGACACAACAATATTGAAATTAGGCCAGTTAATAACCCTATAGTGGCCTCTAAGTGTTCAAGTGGAAGGAAGAGTCACACATCTCTCACTTTAAATCAAAAGCTAGAAATGATTCATCTTAGTGAGGAATTCATGTCAGAAGCCAGGATAAGCCAAAAGCCAGGCCTCTTGCACCAAATACAAGTTGGGAATGCAAAGGAAAAGTTCTTGAAAGAAATTTAAAGTGCTATTGCAGTGAACACACAAATGATAAGAAAGTGAAGGAGCCTTATTACTGATATGGAGAAAGTTTGAATGGTCTGGATAGAAGATCAAACAAACCACAAGATTCCCTTAAACCAAAGTCTCTATTCCAGAGCAAGGCCCTAACTCTCTTCAATTCTATGTAGGCTGAGAGAGGTGAGGAAGCTTCAGGAGAAAAGTTTGAAGTTAGCAGAGATTGGTTCATAAAGTTTAAGGAAATAAGCTGTCTCCATAACATGAAAGTGCAAGGTGAAGCAGCCAGTGCTGATGGAGAAGCTGCAGCAAGTTGCCCAGAAGACTAATAAGATCACTGATGAAGGTGGCTGCACTAAACAACAGACTTTCAGTGTAGACAAAACATCCTTCTATTGAAAGGAGATGCCATCTAAGACTTTCCTAGCTAGAGAGGAGAAATCAATGCCTGGCCTTAAAGCTTTAAAGGACAGGCTGACTTTCTTGTTAGAGACTAATGTAGCTGGTGACTTTAAGTTGAAGTCAATGTTTATTTACCATTTCCCAGGGCCCTTCAGAATTATGCTAAGTCTGCTCTGCCTGTGCTGTAGAAATGGAACAACAAAGCCTGGATGACAACACATCTGTTTACACCATGGTTTACTGAACATTTAAGGCCCATTGTTGAGACCTACTGCTCAGAAAAAGATTCCTTTCAAAATATTACTGCTCATTGACAGTGTATGTGGTTACCCAAGAGCTCTGATGGAGATGTACAAGGAGACTAATGTTGTTTTCCTGCCTGGTAACACACATTCATTCTGTAGCCAATGGATCAAAGAGTGATTTTGACTTCAAAGTCTTATTATTTAAGAAAAACATTCGTAAGGATACAGATACTCGTAGATAGTGATTCCTCTGATGGACCTGAACAAGGTAAACTGAAAACCTTATGGAAAGGATTCACCAACATTCTAGATGCCATTAAGAACATTTGTGATTCATGCGAGGAGGTCAAAATATCAACGTTAATAAGAGTTTGATAGAACTTGATTCCAACTTCATGGATGACTTTGAGGGATTCGAGACCTCAGTGGCAAGAAGGAACTGCAGATGTGGTAGAAATAGCAAGAGAACTAGAATTAGAAGTGGAGCCTGAAAATGTGACTGAATTGCAATGTCATGATCAAACTTGGATGATAAGCAATTGCTTCTTATGGATGAGCAAAGAAAGTGGTTTCTTGAGATGGAATCTACTCCTGGTGAAGATACTCTGCACATTATGGAAATGAAGACAAAGGATTTAGACAATTCCATGAACTTAGTTGAAGTGGCAGGATTTGAGAGGATTAACTCCAATTTTGAAAAGTTCTATAGGTCAAATGCTATCAAAAAGCAACACATGTGCAGAGATATCTTTCATGAAAGGAAGAGTCAGTAGATGAAGCAAACTTCATGGTTGTCTTCTTTTAAGAAATTGCTACAGCCATCCCAACCTTTAGCAACCACTGTCCTGATCATTCAGCAACCATGAACATCGAGGCAAGACCCTCCACCAGCAAAATGATTAAGATTATCTAAAGGCTCAGATGATTGTTTAGCAGTAAAGTATTTTTTTTTTTTTTTTTTTTTGGAGACAGAGTCTCACTCTCGCCTGGGGGTGAGTGCCGTGGCGTCAGCCTAGCTCACAGCAACCTCAAACTCCTGGGCTCAAGCAATCCTACTGTCTCAGCCTCTCGAGTAGCTGGGACTACAGGCATGCGCCACCATGCCCAGCTAATTTTTTCTATATACATTTTTAGCTGTCCGATTAATTTCTTTCTATTTTTGGTAGAGACGGGGTCTCGCTCTTGCTCAGGCTGGTCTCGAACTCCTGAGCTCAGAACGATCCGCCCGCCTCGGCCTCCCAGAGTGCTAGGATTACAGGCATGAGCCACCGCGCCCTTCCAGTAAAGTATTTTTTAATTAAGGTATGTACATTGTTTTTGAGACATAATGCTATCGCCCATGTAATCAACTACAGTATAGCATAGACGTAACTTTTATATGCACTGGGAACCCCCAGAATTTGTTTGACTTTATTGTGATGTTCGCTTTATTCTGGTGGCCTGGAACCTAGCCCGTGATATCTTGGAGGTATGCCTGTATATCAAGAATGCCTTTAAATCAGACAGAAAAAGACAACCCAATAGAAAAATGGGCTGTAGAGTTGAGAAGACACTAACAGAGGCAACATGACTGACCAGCAGACAAGAAAAAGCTGCTCTATTATAATCAGAGAAATGCAAATTAAAACCATAAAGCTTCCCACCAGCCAGATTGGTAAAAATCCGTAAGTCTTGGGATATCGAGTATTGGTGAGCATTTGCAGCAATCCAGCTCTCATGTATCGTTAGTGGGAACATAAATCACTTCAGCCACTTTGAAAAGTTATTTAGTAAAGTTGCAGATGAACATAGCATCTGACCCAGCAATTGCATTCTTATACATATACACATATGTGCATAATACGCACTTTAGTATATGTGCACCAGACAGTGGGTAAGAAAGTTCCTATTAGAAATGTTTGTAATAAAGAGAGGCAAAAGTCCAACTCTCCATCCGCAGTAGATGGATAAGTACATTCTGGCCTATTCATGTGAGAGAATTCATGTTGACCTGGAAGTGAAAGAATTATACCTACATGCAAAAAAGAGCCATGGATGAATCTAAAAAACAACGTGGAGGGAAAAATGAAGTCGCAGTCGAGTACATGCAGTGTAGTACCACTTTGATAAAGTTTGAGAACATGCAAAGCTGAAGACTGTATTCTTTAGGGATGCACGCATGCGGTAAGACTATAAAGAAGAGCAAGGA